>PVLC010014020.1:0-40017 GCA_004027655.1 Graphiurus murinus | reverse complement strand
TTTGTGACTGACTAATCTCACTTAACATAATGTTTTCCAGTTGCATCCATTTCCCTGCAAAGAACATGATTTTATTCTTCTTTATGGCTGAGTAAAATTCCATTGTGTACATATCCCATAGTTTTGTAATCCATTCATCTGTGGTTGGACATCTTGGCTGCTTCCATAGTTTGGCTATTGTGAATTGAGCTGCTATAAAGCCTTTTTTAAATCAACCATTCAGGGAAATGGTGCTTTTGATGGTGCTTCCAATGTTTAATAAAAATATATACATTTTTATGTATAACTTCATAAAATAATAAAATATTTGTTTATGGAAATCTACCACAGAAATCTGTAGTTCAGAAAAAGAGTTATTTTCCACATTCCAGTCTATAAAAGCAAGTGCTTAGCATGTGAATGATGACCTGTAACTAGAGTTAGAATCTACTCTTCTTTCTTTCAATATCTAATATTTAAAACCACTAGCACTGATAGGCATTATTGATAAGATAATTAGAAGTGTTTTGGAGAAAATAATGCAGCCTCTTCCATCAGAAAGCAATAAAAATGACTCACGGTGTTTTTTTCAAAAGGAAGTAATAAACCAAATAGCCAAACATTACTGCTTGAACAATTCTTCAATTCTCTGATTTCCCAAGCAATTTTCTAGTAATTTGTAGGATTTAGGATTTAGGCCAGTAGTCTGGACTCTTTGGGGGATGAGGAGTTTTATTCTATAGCCCAATACTGGAGAGCATCCTTGATTGCTTACAAGCAGCCCAGGAATCTAGGACTCCCTGTGATCTCCCAGCATCTGGCTTAGAAAGAGTTGGCCAGGATTAAATACACAGCAGGAAGAGCAGGGCTTTCCACAGGGCACTCCCCACAGATCAGTGCTGGAAAGCTAGTACATCACATTATCCTATCGAAAGTCAGCAGTAAAATGTACCTTGTTAAATGTGATCCCAACCTGTAAAGAAACAAAAGACTACTTTTAAGACAAGACATAAACTGTATTACAAGCTAGGGAGTAGGGGTTGATGGAAGGACTGTGGGATGGCAGGGGGAAAAAAAATTAGAGAGTTAGCACAGCTTTCCCAGACAATGTCTAAAGGAAGGGGGAGGGGAAAGGCACTAAAATAGACACAAAAGGTAGGGTGAGAAAAATGATGAACTACTGAGGAAGACTTGGGATAAAGTCAGTACTAAATGAAAGGGAAAGAATTGGAAGGACAAAAGTTCATGGGGAGGAGAAGAAGAACCCAGCAGTGAACCACTAAAATAAGCACAGCTAAATAAAAACTGGAGGAACTCAGGGAAACAAATACAACACGAATATTTTTACCTTCCTTCTTTCCTCCCCTTCCTTCCTTCCTTCCTTCCTTCCTTCCTTCCTTCCTTCCTTCCTTCCTTCCTTCCTTCCTTCCTTCCTGTACAGTTTATTACAATTTGGATATGGTTAGAGTTCTAGTACCAATGAGGATGTTTTCTAACCACAATCTTGGCTATAAGAACCTTGTTGCAGATTATATGTAAAACAGAGGTTTATTTCGATTCAATTCTTCTTCAAGTTTAAACACA
The DNA here is from genome assembly GCA_004027655.1 of Graphiurus murinus. Lineage (NCBI taxonomy): Eukaryota > Metazoa > Chordata > Mammalia > Rodentia > Gliridae > Graphiurus > Graphiurus murinus. The sequence continues at coordinate 38,454 of PVLC010014020.1, read as the reverse complement.
TATTTATTGAGCATCTTCCATGTAATCATATTATTCTGGAGCTGGGATTGCAGGGTGGTCAGCACTGCTAAGCTCAGATGGTCCTCTCTCTCAGAAGTTAAGGGATTCGGATCCTGGACCATGAAAGAAAAAAAAATGAAGGAGAAAACCAAGGACTGATAGAAGGAAGAAGGGGTGAAGCTGGAGTGACTTTCATAATTGTATCACATTGTTTCTTTGCTTAACCCATAGCTCCTGGATGCTCTTGAGATCAATCTAAACTCCCTGCCACATCCTTTGAGACCCATATTAGCCTGTGTCTCACCCTCTGTTCCCTTGCCCCCAGCTTCACTGGTCTCCTTTCTGTTCCTTTTGAATGCATTGAATTCTTTCCTAACTCACAGTCTACCTTTGCAGCTACTTTACCCCACCTGCTACCCAGTATTCTCTGTCACCAGCCCTCTGAATGGTCCTCTGATTTTCATCCTTCAGCTCTCAGTTTATACATAAAACTCCTTAGCCAATGTTCTCAATATGACATCACACCTGCCCTCTCTCTTCTTCTCTCCCCCACCACCTCAGGACTTAGTTACATCACCCTGTTTATGTCTCCATGGTACTAATTATAATTCGCAGTCTATCTTATCATAGATTATTTATTTGGTGATTTGCCTGTAAGCCTTGTGAACTCGGGAAGTCTGTCTTGCAGTACTCAGCACAGTGCCTGCCATCCAGCAGGTGCTCAATAAATACCTGTCAGATGAAAAATAAATGTTTCTCCTCCTGCTGTAGCATATTTTGGTTTTCCCAAATGGGAGCCTGGCTGACTATATCAACTTCTCCTACTGGTCTTGAATAGGGACAGGTCCTGGCTGAATACGCACATGATCCCAACAATGTCATTCCTTCCCAAGATGGAACCAAACCACATGCTCTAACACTTTGGTTTCCTCTCTGCTCTGCTGAGAAAACTCTGAGTCCTGGGCAGTACCCTTGAGAGTACTCTTTTCTTCAGGCAATGCAAATGCTTATGCAAATGTTTATGCAAATGACTGTGCTGCCCTGCCCTCTTAGCCTTGTCGAATTTCTCCACTTCTCTGCTAACCTCATTGTCATCTCCTGGGAACACAGCTTCATTTCCAGACTTATTAATCGAAAGACTATCTGACTTGAAAACTTTGCAGATAATTCCAGCTATTCTACCTCACTCCAGCCAGCAGTGGAGCTAACCTGCCCTTCACCCATTTGCAGTCACTTCGGCAACTAGGATATCTATATGCAGGGATCCCTCTCTGTGGTGCAAGAAGCACAAGATATCATCTAGGAGATGCCCTCCCAGGACCATCTTCCTGCTTATCCTGAGTTCTGTAATCGAGACCTCTTCCTGCCAGGACCTCAGAACCCCAATCACATTATACTGAATCATATCCTGGTTACCAGGCACATGGCTTGCATTTAGCAACCAATGTCTATCAACTGAAGGATTGCTTCTACCTGGAGCCCTTTGCTTCTGGGATTTTGTTTTGTCCTGGTCTTAAGTCTTCCCTTGCTCACCTGCAACATCTGCACCCCTGCCCATTTGCATGCCCAGAGAATACCTGTGCCCTAGTGTGGTGATGTCCAAAAGTCTCCCTCACAGCACCTGATCTGTGCACTCACCACACTGTGTTGGTTCCTAATCACATTTTTATTATGCATTTATTAGTGTAGTGCCTGTCCCAGTCCCCAGTAGATTACGGACTATTAGTTTTAGTGTTGCTTTAACAAGCTACCACAAATTTAGCAGCTTCAAACAACATAAGTGCATCGTCTTACTGTTCTAGAGGTCAGAAGGACCTTGCAGGTAGACGGCCGGCCTTGCATTAGCAAAAGCTAGAAGCCCAGGAGTAGGATCAGCAAGTAGAATAGAGTTTCCATGAAGAATAGTCCGAGGTCAAGTGGTGCTGGTGTTGGCGTAACTTATCAAGGCATTTGAAATAGTATATAGAGATCAGCATTAATATTAAGGATGCTTATAGGGCACAGACCCTAGGCTCAAGTTTTCTAGAGAACTACATGATCACAGGAAAGCACCCAGACTTTTTAACCTGTAAAGTGGAGGTAATAACACCTTCTCCTGAGGTTGTTTTGAAAATTTTGAAAACGGGGTTGTTGGCTCTTGTGATGTCAGCCATCACCACTGTCATGGTCATTCCTTCGGATGGGGTATGGTGGTGGCACATCACTGTAATCCCAGTGCTTGGGAGAATATTAAAGATTTGTAATCTTTTCCAATGGAAGGTGAGAAAACCTGGGGCGATGAAAGCAGAGGTGTGGTGTTTTGAGGTTAGCATGGAAGAGTGATTTCCTCCAGGTTCACTAGGGCTGGAGTCAGCCAACAGCAAGAATGGTGAGTGCTGGCTTGTTATAAAAAGTAGGCAAAGAAGATTTAATGCTCCTATTGTTGTAAAAAATGAGAACAGAGCAGGGGTATTGAAGCCAGGGAAACTTCACAGGTTCAGGCGTATGAACTTGTCAGTGACGAAAGCAAAGTATTCTGAAGCCAGGAAGGGAGCTGCGAGGACAAGGAGAAGCCGGGCCAGGGCAGGCCAGGCATCAGAGCCCAGAGACCACGCAGGTCAGGGAAACCCAGCAGAGGAGGAGACCCTGCTACTGTTTGGATGTGGTTTGTCCCCAGAGGGTCAATGTGTTGGAGGTATGGTCCTTAGTGTGGTTGTGTTGAGATGGTGGGAAGTCATTGGGGTCATGTAGTAATGAGATTCCTGGGTTAGTTATCACAAGGGTGTTCCTATAGCAGAATAGGCCTGGCCATACCTAGCCACTCAGGCTTCCTGTCTCATATGTTATACCTCCAACTTACCACCTTTGTGCCATCTGCCTTGAAGTCTTCGCCAGAGCCAAGCTGATGCTGGTGCCATACTCCTAAAGCTCCCAAACTGCAAGCTAAATAAAGATCTTTCCTGCATCAACTTTTCCAGCATCAGGCATTTCAGTCTAGTAACAGAAAGTAAGCTGATATATCCCCAGAGAGATGGCATGGAAGCAGTGCTTGGTTGTACTTGTCTGCTGCCTCTGAGTGTCACGATGGCTGACCAGAGATGAGAAGGAGAGAATGGATGGGAAGAGTAATACCTAGTGCTACTCTTCAGAACTAGTGGATTGGAAACAGGCTTATGAAGGGTACAAAGGCCCAAGCTTTAGGATGTATGAACTGATCAAACCATCAAGGGAAGCAGGAAATAGTGGGATGATTCTGAAATTTGAGCGTGCATCAGAATCACATGAAGAGCTTGTTCAAATCAGACACCTGGGCCCCATCCTTTAAATTTCCAATTCATAGATCTGGAGTGAGGCTGAGACTTTGCACACAGAGTAAGTTCATGCCTAGGTCATCACACCTGCTGCTTGCTGGTTTAGGCACCTGATTTTGAGAACCACTACTCTAATGGGGATTATATTACCAATAAGATAAATTAGAATAAAAAATGTAAAATTAATGTTTCAAGGTCACTGCACCGAGTTACAAATTATCTGTGAGACAACTTTGGAGATTAGAAAGGATGCCCCCCCCCATTCTCCACAGCGAATTCCCAAGCATGCAGATCTATACGCATGTAATACAAACTCTGAAGGCTCCTCATTTAGCAGTCATCATTTGAAAGCTGGAGGAGAAGGAAAGGCCATGCTAGAGTGAAGGTGCCCTCTGGTTTGGCTTATCCCACAACATGAGGACATTTCCTGTTGATGATGCTGAAAACATCCTATTCAAGGTATGCAGGACACTTGGGTCAGGATGGAAAGCCACCTCTTGATGTTCAGTAACATAAAGAGTGCATAATTAAGGAGAATAATCTTGTTTTGATGACAATTCTCCACCAGAAGGAACTCCATTGAGGCAGCTCTCTGGCAGTAGGGAAGGAATCATGCTAGCCATACGTGTGGTCTTGCCCCTCTTTGGCCAGCATGAGGCAAGGTATTGGCTAGCAGTCAGCAGTGGAGGCAGGAGCAAGAGGGGCGACCTGAATCTATATCTAGTCTCATTAGCTCCAGGCCTGGTCACAGGCTAACAACCCAATGCTATTGTCCTTTCTCTATTTGGTCTGGATCAGCTTCTGAACCATGGGAGGACCACCTCATGCACAGAGATCTGAGAGACTCAGGTGAAGTTGGACTTAGTGTGTGTTAGTGTTGTCATGATGGGTTGGTTTCACTCATCCCTGAAAATGGTTATTCCTCCCTGTTCCCAAAATGAGAACCAATTTTTGCAAGTTGGCAGAAAAGAAAGCTAATTAAATTTATTTAATTAATATCTACCTCCATTGGTAAATGTAGCTTGTAAATATTTTTATGTAGGCCTTTTCCTTTGGTTTACTCACTAAAGGCCAGTTAGTTTCTCTTTCATGATTAGCGTCTTTATTTAGAACTCAGAGCTTGGTTTGTGGTTCTACCCTGGGTGGGAAATGTAGCCATGAATATGATTGCATCTGCAGATCCATCAATAGATATTATTCTGAGCTTATTTCATAACCTGGCCCTTGTCCCCAGGTGGTCGTGATGTGAAAACTTGAAAGGGAGTGAATTCAAGTAATGAAACAGAACCTTACAGGAGATCTCAAATTCCTGTAAGAGGGGGAAACATGGATGATACAGAATATTAAGGAGATGGTATCTACCAATCTTTTGGGTTATGAGTTTCATTTTAGGCTACTCTCTAATAAGATATAGGGTTATTCATTCACTTGACTAGACTTGTGTTATCTAATCTTTTCTGCTTCAAAATTTAAATATTTCTATGGAACACTGAGGTAAATGGAGAAGGTCCGCCATCCTCATTCCGGGGATGGGTCGGGTGCTTAGAACACTTGTCACCTGTTAGTGGCACACCAGCTATGAAGCTATGATCTTGGGCTGAATCAGACATTCCATCTACTTGTGAGCCTTTTCACTTTGACCTATTTTGCTGCCAGAACTACATAGAGTCACCCCTCAGTATCCTGGGGAATTGGTTCCAGGACTCCCATGGGTACCGAAATCTGTGCATGCTCAAGTTCCTTATATAAAAAGACATACATTGCACATAACTTACACACATTTTCCCATATACTTCAAATCATCTCTATATTATTATTATTATTATCATTATTATTATTATTATTATTATTATTATTATTATTATTATTTTGCAGTACTGGGCATTGAACTCAGGGGCATTCTACCTCCAAGCTATACCCCCAGCCCTATTTTTTATTCTTTATTTTTGAAACAGAGTCTCACTAAGTTTCAGAGTGCCTCACTAAGTAGCTGAGGCTGGGCGCAAACCTGGATCCTCCGGTCTCAGCCTCCCAAATGCTGGGATTACCACACCCAGCTCAAATCATCTCTGTTATTTACAATTCCGAATACAATGCAAATTCTGTGCAAATAGGTGTACTGTTTAGAGAATACTAAATCTGTACATCTTCAGTATGGATGCAATTTAAAAAAAAAATCATTTTCCATCTGCAGTTAGTTAAGTCTCCTGATACAAAGCCCTTGGATATGGAGGGCATGTCGTGGCCAGCTGCACATTAGCCCCAGCCAGCTCTCAGTCGACAGGTTTACTGGGAACACCAGGTAAGAAGGTGGAAAGGAGGATTTGACCTGTCATCCTGGAAAAACAACTCCAACCCCATTTCATCTTATGGTCACCAGGACTATTTCCTTCACCCAGATTTGAGCTCAGTCCAGCAGCTAAATAGGTTGGGGCTGCTGTTCTTGTCTATGGCCTTACTCTTTTCCTTTATCAGAATTTCCCCAACTATGTATTGTATCCTCTTGTATTACGAGTATTTTTATAAGCTGCTTTAAATTCTTTCTGTGGGCTGTAGATTAAGAAAGGGGGCACATCATTAAAAAACATTAAAAGTACATGCCTTACCCATATTGAGTCATTCATGTCATTTTTATATGTGGACAGAATGTTTTCACCCTTTAATAAAATTGGTAACTGAATCTGATATTAGTCATAATATGAAATAATGTTCCTTTTTAAATGTGATGATCATTCTGCTTTATTTCCCCATCTGCAAGATGAGAATGATAATTATCTCTCTGAAAATATTTTATGGTTAAATTAGTTAATGTTGGACAAGCATTTCAAAATGAAGATACCTAATAATTTATTAGTGGCTCCAGTGGCGTGCAATTTGAGAATGAAGTCTGCCTTTGAGGAATTGACATTTGCAATAATTCACATTTTCCTTAAATTCCTTACAGAGCTCTAGTCTGCTTCCCTTTGGGTGCCAGCCATGCCCAACTGTGGCACAAAGTCTCGTGGCCTTTGCCTACAGCAGACTTCTTGAGCAGCCAGAAGTCTGATAATCCTGTCCTGAAAGGACATGATTTGCTGAGCAAATGAAGTCACCCATGCACTATTTTTAAATTGACTCACTCGGTTTAACTAAGAGAGACTTGAAATTTTTGAGTAAAGGAGAAATATTGAGTGTTTTATTTTCTACTTTAGATCTTTTGTTTTAGTCAGCTTTTTCATTGCTGTGACCAACATACCTAACAAACACAACATAGAGGAAGGAGGATTTACTTGGGAATTAATGATTTCAGAGGTCAGTCTATAATCAGCTGGCTCCAAGGCAGGAACCGTGGTGTTAGGACTATAGAGTGAGGTGGAGGAGAAAGAGCCACACTCAGCTCATGGTGGTTTGGAAGGAGGGTGAGGCAGGGAGAAGAGGAGGGGGTCCAGGGACCTACATAGTCCCCAAGGCCCCACCTCCTGCAGCCGTGTCTCACCTCTGAAACTTGTTGCATTGGGGATGTGCTTTCAACACATGAGCTTTTGGGGAGACATTCTAAACCCAAACTATAAAACCCTTCAAGATCCATTGACTCATTCAAGTCCCTGAAATGAATATTCTCAGTTGTGTCTTAAATGAGACAAGCAAATGAGCTCTGTTTCATGTGCTATAATTTCCTTCCATGTTAGTTTAATGATTTCTTCATAATTCAGAAAGTATGATGTCTTTGCATAGTGACAGAAAGAGCCATGGAGGACAAACACGTAATAATAATAACAATAATAATAATAATAATAATAATAATAATAATAAATATGATAGCCTTCATTCATTGAACACAATATGCCAACGGCTTTGCCCATCTTATTTTCAATACAACAATTCTGAGAAGTATTTACAGGATCAGAAAAGTCCTACTAACATGCATAAAGTCACATAGTTATAAAAATGAAATGCTGGGTTTTGAACCAGGCTTATCTCTGAAGCTTTTTTCTTTTAATCTGCATTTTATGAGCCCAAGTCATCAAAGAGTATTTGATTTTTTATATGCTTCTAGAAAAGCTATTTTTAAAAACCAATTCATTGAATGCTAAGAGGAGCCACGTTCTCAGGAGTGGGATTAGGCTAATGATCCTTCTGTTTCCTTATAACTATAAAATTATAGAAATCATCATGCATAGGAAACTTCCAAAATATTCAATGTGTTTTTTCAATGTCTCCGGGAGTCTGTGGCAAATTGTAATCAAAAGCCATAAATTCATAGAGTGGAATTCCTCTTTGTCAATGAAATGTAATCAGGACATTACCCTAACAGGACATAAATTTGTATATACAAATTCCAATATTAGCAATGTCTGTTTTCCTTGTCTGCTCTCCCATTAGGTTAGGACATTTCTTCTCTTTCAGTGGGACGTGTCAACAGAAAGCATTCCCCATGGTAGCTCACAGGCAGAGAAACCGAAACTGCCGGTAGCCTTTGCAGTTATCAGTTCAACAACAACAACAAAGTCAGTTCATCAGAATGGAAGGAGATCAACTGACTAGAAAGTAAATAACTGGTTATTGCTACTTTGACTCTCAGAGCTTTGAGACTTGATTTGTCTCTGGGAGTATATGCAGTATTACACCAATACCGAGCTGCCTAACAGAGAATACTTAGAAATCATACTGGTCCTCATATTTAAAATATTTAAAGAAACTAGCCACAGATGGAAGTGCTTCTAACTTGAAATTATCTTTATAGAATAGAAAAATATTTCTCAAAATCAAATATTTCCCATATAAAGTCAGTTTTCTGTGGGTTTGAGGACGTCGTTTTCCCTTGCCAATAAAAGTCTGCGATTGGGAGCTTTCCTTTGCCTTAAATTTGAAACTGGAGTATCTAAGTAGCACTTGGATGTGAGTGGAAAAACTGGCTTAAATTACATGAATTTCAGAAATATCACTGTGTTTATTTGTACAGTTCCCACTAAAGGGAGAATTTTTGTTATATATTTGAATGTTTGTTTATTTAAAAAAAAAAAAAAGATAGGATCATCAGTCAGTAGACATTTGTATTCTATTAGACCTAAGTTGTCCTCCATTTTCTTTCGTATTTGCCACATAAGGCCTAGCTTTCTTATGACAGAGCACTACTTTAACTTTGAGAAACAGCTACAGTTTCACATTTAACCTTAGTGTGTGGGTATCAATCATCTCCTTGGCATGTGTAGCCTTTCCCTGCGACAGGTTCCTGTTAAACCCAGCTTTGCCATTTTACACGCTCGCAGTACAGAAAAACTGACAGTAGAGGGCGCTGCTGGCTTACTTTTTAAAAAGAAAACTGCTCACAGCCTGATTTCAGCGCTTTGAAAAACATGGAAATTATTTTAATTCAGTCAAAGCAGGCAGAATGAGAAAATTGTCTGAAATTCTTCAGAGTTGTTTCTTCGTGTCTTTTGCTACCTCGTCTCCCAAAAGCAACTGCTTTTTCTTCACCTATCTGCAGAGCCCTTAGCTGACCTTTTGTGGGGGATGAGTATGGTAGGTTAGGGCAACTGGGTGTGATTATCTAATTTTTCCATCAGCTCGAGGAGGTTCTTATGTGAAAGTTCTATTCATGGAGAGCCAGGAACAGGGAAAATAAAAACCCTGTTTACACAGTCACTTTCCAACTGGCCCTGCCAGTTATCCTCTGACCTGTTGCAATGACTAGAAAATATCTGTACAACCTGGGCCTCCTGGGCTGTGGGCTGGGGAGGGGTGAGAAGTGAGTGAGAGGCAGTCATGACTTTATAGATCCAAAAGCGTTCTCTCTTCTCACCCTCGCGTGTCCTGACCTGCAGCACAAGTGATCCAAGGAGAACTCTGACATCCCAAGGGCACCTCTGTTCTTTGAGACGAGCTATTGACAGTCCCTCCATATTTTACAAACTGCCATGTAAATATCATTTCAGGTTGAATATTTCTAGCCAACACTCTCCCTAGTCCCCTTCCAAAGAAAATGCTCTACATAAGCACTTCTCGCTAAGAAACTCTGGAAACTCCGCCACTCATAGAAGTTACATTCTGCAGAATTCCCCCACCCTTTGGTCACCCCGGAACACGTACAAGTTAAGATGTCATGCTAAAGTAGAAAATAATCAAAAATGGCCACGGCAATCACACTTGCTGTTCATTTCCATGGGGGTGTTAGTTTATGCCCAGAGTATCCTGACACGCTTCTTGGTGCATCTGAACACTGTTTCGTGTGGTTTGTCTTCTTCACCTTGTGGGCACGGGGCACTCACTGTCCCTCATAGCTGGTAGGTGCCACTTTTGGCTGGCCCTCTAGCTGGCTGCAGCCCTCTGTCCTTCCACGGGATGAAAAATGTCTTCCATTAGCTAATGGCTGTGTGCTCCGTGAAGCATTCTGCCCCTTGGCCTGGGGCTGCCGGAGAGCATCAATCAAGTCTCTTAGATGAGGCCTCGGAGGACCAAGGGAAATTTGTATAATCCTGCACTGTAAACATGGGGGCCAGTGGTTGAGGTTTTGGATTTGAACAACATTTAAAAATGTCTATTTGAGTATCTAAAGTAAACCTTTATTTTAAAGAGAAGCTGAGGTCCAAGAGGCTTGCTGGGTGGCCTTCAGGAGGTCAGCGGACCTTTTTGCCTTTATTTCCCTTTTTCTCAAATGGGGGTGGGGTAGCAAGCAAAAAAAAAAAAGAACCTTACTTTTCTATTTCACAGGTGAATCATTTTGATTACACCCTGCTATAATTTTTTTTTTTTTTTGGAGGGGGATAGGGAGTGTTTGTAGTTTTTCTTTTGGTTATTCCCTTTCTCTTCTAATTCTTTTTCACTCAGTATCCAAGGAGGAAGAGCCAGGGCTGCTCCTAGGCTTCCCAGCAATGGCAAAACGCCCTGGGGTTCAGGAGGGCAGCTATGGATGCATGGACGTGGGAAGAGGGGGGTGGCTGGTGTGTGCGCATGTGCATGCGTGTACGTGTGTGCGTGTACGTGCGTGCGTGAACGTGCCTGTGTGTATGTGCGTGCATGTGCGTACACGTACGTGCGTGCGTGTGCGTGCCTGTACGTGCGTGCGTGAACATCCACGTGTGTCCTTGCGTGTCGTTAGCAATTGGCTTTCTGTGTGGTGGTTTGTCGCTCTTGGCACCTTTAAAGGCAGTCAGGCTGAAGAAATTCCTTAGGAAAGAGAACAAACCGACTTCCTAGAGGTGAAAGGAAGGTTGCTGAGGCCTTGAGGGGGGAATTTCTATAGAGCTGACTTTTCTCAGTCTCCTTTGTATCGCTTATTTTAAATTCTTTATTCTGAGGATGTATTTTTGGCCCCCATCCCCGGCTTCTCATTCTTTCCCCCATTACATAATATTATAAATACTTTAATTCGAGGAATAGCCTCGGTTTCCCTGAATTTATGACTTCTCCGTTTTATAGATGAGGTTTCAGAATTTGAACCCTGTGAGATCAGTTCTGGAAGCTCTCTGATTGCAGCCTGGAAAGACAAGATGGGTGGGACACCGAGGAAGCTGTTGCTTCTGCACAGAGCAGGCGACCCAGAAATAACCATGAATGACAATTTAATTATGCCATGCTGGCTTTTTCTCAACAGTAAACTCAAGAGTTTTGCTGTGTGTTCTTATATAAGGCTATGACTTGACAACTTGTAGTTAATTTTACTGAAATATCTAAATGATGTTTTCTACAAGTTACTATCCCAAAGAAAAATCTAGACACGAGGTTTGATTACTGAGATGATGTTACTAACCTAGGAGTTTCCTCAAAAGTGAAGGGAAAATTAAAAAAATAAAATAAACTGGCCTCTGCCTGGCTTGTTAGAAATATGTTATACTGATTTCAGTTCTAAATGTCATGTGCTTTCCTATCCCATTTTTATACATGTAGGTTAATTTCAAAAATAGGGGTAATTAGGTATGATGTTTGTAAATTTTTAAAAATTAACTTCTTTTCGTAGAATACTTCATAGGAAAATATCTGAAACGATATAAAAGAAGAGTTTGACACTGTATGAGAAAAGCTGCAATTGTCCCTTGTTCTGATTAAGGGGAATAGTTGGACTCTGGGCAAGCATTTGTCCACAGACTAAGGGAAGAACTGAGCCTGTTTTCCTCTCTGGGTGTGAGATGACACATAGCAAACTTAAGAATCTTATTTTACCCTTTATAACAGTAAAGTTAACATGAAAATGGTCTATTCTTCTCATATATTATTTGGGGAAAAATTTAAAGCAAGAACAGAAAAGATAGATTGTCCTTTTCAAAAGGAAATCTGTAGGAACAAACTCAAAGAGCTCCCAGTGGTCAAAAATAGACCAACTCAATGAAATCAATAGCAATATTATGAGGTTATAGGTGAACTATAAAATCTATACCCATGAGTCCATAAGGATGTTAATAAACAATGAAATAAATAAATAAAGGGGACAAATGGACAGATTTCCCATGCAGAATAATCTCAAGTAATTTGTGTAGATTTTTTTTTTTCTTCAACGAGATGGAGTCTAATTCCCCACACTTTTTGTGGGTTACCCATAGTCATTCCCTTCCAAGGAGTACAGTATGGAGGAAGTAGTAACTCTATGGTAGAGGAACTAGGTGACACTACCTTAGTCAGGGAGTCAAGGTCAGCATCATCAGTGAGAAATCCTGTTGATGGCTGGTACCTTTAGGACAGTAGGATGACAAGCACACTTCCTTTCTGTGGTTGGTCTTCTTCCCCCAAACCCACAACATCAGTCTAACCAGGAGAAAAACATCACATGAGCCCCACTGGAGGGGGATTGTCCAGAATATATGGGCAGTGCTCAAAACACTCAAGATCATGAAAAACAAGGAACTGTCGGAGTCTAGTGGTGCCTCTCGGAGACGTAATAACTAAATACAATGCTTCTTTGGTGGGACCTTGGGAAAGGAACCTAGACCTTAAGGTAAAAACTAAAGAAAGCTGAATAAAGTATGGACTTCAGATAATAGTAGTAATGTGTCAAGATAAGTTGAGACAAAAACCATAGGAATGAGATATGAACAATGGGGGAAGCTGAGTGAAGGATATACAAGGAGAATATACTATCTTCGCCACTTTTTGGTAAATCTAAAATTATTGTAAAAATTAAAAGTGTATTTTTAAAAGTTTATTTAAGAAAAAAGTCATCTTCATTATCATATACTGGCCCTACATTTTAAAGCAATTATTTCACAACTCTTGGCTGATTTTTTAAAAGTTGATTTAAAGAAAAATCTAGGTTGATTTTTTTCAGTTCTTAGTTGACTTTAAATTAGATAAGGAAAGTGGTTTTCCAAGTTTCGCTCTTAACAATATTTTTTATTGTTAATGATGCCGTCTGCGGCGTTGTGATTGTCATGGTTGCCTTCATGTATTGATTCAATTTCTATTTTATGAAAAGTGTTTACATTAGGGATCCAAGATATGAGAAGGTTTGTTCTCCATTTTTAGCATTACCATGACTATTTGTAGAGAATAATACTGAGTGACCTAGTATTGGGTGGCAACTTCAGCATTCTGTCAAGAATGCTTTGCCTCTCTCTACAAAATGCCTGCTATATGAAAGCTACATTCATAAAATAAAGTTTATCATAATCTTTATCAAATTGGCATTGTATTTTCTTGCATTCATAACCATAGTACTTTTTAAAGAAAGTAAAATATTTTCTTTGCCAGAAAATAATGACTTTTTCATTCCCAAATTGGAACTGTTCATAGGAAATGCACATTTATCATGGATATTGATAAACCTATTGAGATTTTTTGAGGTTTTGCTATAAGTAGTATGTTATTATGACTGTTACCATTTAAATACTATAGCTCCCTATATACGCCATGCTTCAATGGGACAAGGAGGCATTTTCTGGGAAAATCCTTTACGTGAGGCCCACAGTTCCCCTGGCTCATCCATTTTGCCCTCTGTGTTCATTGCAGCCCAAGGCTAATTCTGCTTACTGGTTCCATTTTAGGGTTCAGCTAACAGTCTGGGACCGATTTTTCTGTCTACAGTAAGAAACACATGGTCTGGGCTTCCTCATTAAAAATCTTTGTGTGATCTTAGGGTCTTTGATGAGTCAGTGGGTTCTCTGATTGTTCTCTCATCTGCAAACACCCTGGTCATCTTCCAAAAAATGAAATCCTGGAAGTCGAATGTGCACCATATTTACAAGTGTGTTGACTGACCAGTGACTCCTGAGACTGCCATACAATGGCTGATGATGAATATGTCGTTTTCCTCTCCAAAATGACTCCTGTCACAATGTGGTTGTGAGCAGTGTGGTCCTACAGTTTCCTTTTAACCCAGTAAATGCTTGCTGTCTTATTCTTTGAAGGAATATTTTGGTCATTTTGAAAGAAGTGGAGGAGAGCAAGTACTTTGTACAATTACAGAGTATTGTATCTAGCCTTGAGATAAAACAATATCCCAGTAGATTCTACTTCATTATTTAAACACACACAATAATTTAAATTCTTAACTAGAACACACTTGAAATTTCCCATGTTTAATCATTAAAAAGGCAAAACTTAATTTCATCAAGTGCAATCAAAGAATTTTTCATAGAAGCAATTAAAAAACACGAAACTGGAATTTCAATGATATAAAATTAAACAGCTGCTAAGTTATATTTTTAATCTTCATTCAAATCAAATGGAAAATCTAATTTTTCTTCAGGATTTTTTCTTTTCTTCTTTAATATCAGTGGGTTGAAAGGTGGTTTGGGTGATTCAAACATCTCCTTACACATGCTCTGGTATATTTTGAAATGTGTTTCAAATGTTACTCCAAAGTGAGTAACCTTTGTGTTTCTGTAGGACACAGAAAGCAAAAGCGTTTGGAGAAGGACCGGTTGGTTAGCTTGCTTTGGCATGAGGGGACTTCCAACTATATTGAGCTGTTTAACTAAGGAAACCAAAACCTATTTTGCTCGGTTTGTCGTTCTTACTGTACTCCATGTGTGGCACTTACAATGAGAGAAAGTGAAAACCACACATGAAGTTCGGGTCCTTCTTCTCAATCCTTCCCATTTCCATACTGGGCTGAAATGGGCTATTTTTATGACACTCAGACTTCCTGGGGATTTTATGCGTAAGACAGCAAGCCAGGACATACGTAGCAGATATATAATTAACCAAATCATATATTTTTCACTGCATGCACAAACATGTTCCCTCTGATTTTCCTCCTTGACTTTTAATGTAGAAACTGAGGAAAAGCAGCAACTAGTGAGACTGGGACTCCAAGTTTTGAATGACATTTAAATACTCTGCAAGGGGAGAGCTATTTAATTAGTTATTCTGTGATTTCAAAAGCTTATGTCTGTGTTTGCCTATATTTCTTTCTTTCTTTTTTTTTTTTTTTTCTGAAAATGGAGTTGAGTTCTCTGGGTCTGAGTATCCTCCCGTCTAAAGACTTCTATTACTTGTTTCTTGTCATCAAACTTCTCTCCCAACCCTATGCACATTTTTTTTTTCCTGCAACTCTAAATTCCGTCTTTTGATTTCAGAGTTGTAATTTTTTCAGGAACTTTTTGTCCTCCGTTATTTTTTGTTTGTTTTTCTTTGGAGGGTGGGGATTTTTCAGAGGCCTAGCTGTTCTCACACCAGCCAGGATTACATACAAAGTAATCAGTGGTAAATCAGTTTTGGGGTGAAAATTTGGGTCCACTATTTTGTTTAAGTAGAAATTACTAAGTACTAAAGAAATTGCTTTGGCTAGCAGAATTTATTTGACCAGGATTATGTGGGACAAGAACTTTGACTTATTTTGTGTGAAAACCAAAAGACCATAGTTAATCAAGCAAACAGAAAGTCATTGAGAGCAATTTAAAAATTAAAAAAAAAAAAAACTGGAGAGACCCCCTACAATGACCTTGTATATAGTCGGTGTGCCTAAAGAAAGTAAAATATTGGCAGACAGCCACTGACAACTTGTATTTCTCTTCTTTTGCCATCTATGCTGCCCAAGATTTCTCATGAAGCTTAATGAGATGGGGTAAACCATGCTTTGTAAACAGTAAAGTACATGCAAAGTATTATTATTATTACTAAATTATAGGTTGTGTTACATGAAGGAAGACTGTACTCGAAGAATCATTTTTGTGGGATAGCAACATTTTATAGCGTATTTGCAAAAGTTCTCTACATAGTTGAAACAATAGCATGTTATTATGAGAAGCAATTTAAGCTTTCCCATAATATCTGTTCAACGTTCTTTTAATTGCTTTAAACAAGATGCACACATTTGGAAATTATATAACTTAATTGTGCAAACAGCATTTAAGTGAAGGAGAAGATTATAATGGAGTATTGCCTACCAACACATTACACATTTTTAAATCTAGGCCCTCCCTATAGGACAGTTACAGGAAGTTAATGCTGGCATAATGGCAATGAGGAATTGACACCAAGGCATGGGGACAATGTGGTACATTCTTGACTTTGGGCGCCTCTTTATATTCACGGTTTGCCAAGAAATAATAAGAGAGGCACTTTGGTTTGCACTTCAGGGCTGCTATTGAGAGGAATTTTCCATGTTGGAATGAGACGTCATCGAGCTTGTTGGAAAGCACATGTGGACATTGAATGCATGATTTATGGAATATCTCCCCAAGTTTGTTTATTTGCATTGCTCGATGATCATGGGTTATAATCTTGTGTGTTTGGAATATTAAATGATCCTTATGTTACTTCAATAGTCCTGACTGAGTTGTAATCTCTAAATGTGTGTTCCCTCCAATATAGTAGCCACTGGGCATATGGAGCTATTAAGCACTTGAAATGTGGCAGTGCAAATTGAGATGCATTGTAAGTATTAACTGAATTATGAAAACTTGGTATGAAAGAAATGAAAATATCCCAATAGTTTTTATGTTGATTACAAATTGAAACTGTAATATGTTGGGCTATTACTATTTAGTGGAGTATATCATTAAAATTACTTTCATCTTTCCTTCCTACTTGTTAAATGTGGCTACTGAAATTTTTAAATTACCTAAGTGACTTGTGTTATATTTCTACTGTACAGCACTGGGCCAAGATGGTATGCACATTTTTCTGCTTCTGATGAGAATAGGGAATGAGAAGACACATTAAATGAGACACATATCTTGAACAAAGCAACTATAAAAAACAAATTTGTTCTTGCTTATACACCCATACCCTGCATAGATGGCCCTAATTAGAGAATATATGGCACATAAAGAGATGGAGCTGAAAATACACCAGGTGAGCAATAATCACTCTTAACAAAAGTAAAAATCCATCAAGATCAGGACTTTTTTGTGTGTATCCATATAATGCAATGTGAGATGGCAGTCCAGAATGCTGAAGTAGATGGATCTATACTAATCAGGAATGCTTCAAAAGATATATTGTTATGAAAAACAGTATCAGTATATATAATTTTATTATTTGTATATATTTCCCTATAAAATTATTTAATAAAAAACAGAAAGATACTTAGATTTAATCAGCATGGTATTATCCAGTTTACATTTTGCAACTAGAAGTACTAATGATTTTTTTAAACAACTTTAGAATTCCTTAAGCCTCATATAAAAACAATATTGTTAATATGAAATTCCTTTGAAAACACTGTGACATGCCTAAAAGTATATGCCAGGATCAGGAGGGAAAGCAGCAGACAGGCGTCTGATTTTGGTGAGAGGCCTAGATTTAGATCAAGTCATATTTATCTGAACACAAAGATATACACAACTAGCAAGGCAAAGTGGTTCAGCTTATAGCTAATGAAACCAGAGAATCTAGTCCATCCTGATTTGTGACAGAAGCCACCTAGATTGCACAGACGGGGTGATGCTTCTCTCTTTGACCTGGCCCACAGTGGGCTGTCCCACAAAGTCACTTACTGGACCATCAAGTGGCCATAGCCCAGCCAGTGTAATCATTGCAGACTCTTACGCTTCGCCAAAGAACAGCCCTCTAATCTTGCAACGAGAGTGCAGTAACAGCGTAGACTTCGGCAACTGAAAACCCCCGAGCCTAATCCTTGGTGACTTAAGGTTTCTGTTGGTATTCATAAAAATGCCTTTTGCTTATAAAAATACAGATTGCAATATTTGCTTTAGTATCTGCTCACCATCCCGTCTCTTCTCTCTAAACTTGTCCATTACCATTAGGATATCCTGGACAGCTGGGACGGCTCATGTAAGTGGGGACAAGACTTGCCAATATGTTATCAATGTCTTGAGCTTAAAAATACATGTTTGGATGTTCACCAGAGTGAAGATTTGTGTCTAATCACCCCCTTTCCACCTCCCTTTTGATGAAAATCATCAAAATGTGAGATGAAAGGATCTAATGGGTTGTCTGAATGTTTTCCCCAGTCCTGTTGGAAATGATTGAGGCATTGGCTCTTCAACATTTCCTCCGAGAAAGCAATTCCAAAGGTTGGTGTCAACTTACAGCTTAGTAATGGACTAATACACATTATCCTGTATGCAACTCTAAATTATAGCCTGCCAGCTGTGATTCTGGAAGTTTGGAATAGGTTCCTTCCCAAGATTCTAAACAGAAATGGCTTTGAATGTTGCGGGCATGAGTCTGTCTAACCCTTCTAAAGATGGCATGAATGCGGTAACATTTCTATTGATTTTTAACATTCAGCTCCCTAGAAAAATAGAAAATCGCCAAAATTTGACAGGCACTTTACAAAATGCTCTGGTCTTTCATGGATGCAGAGTAAGAGCTTTGTTCATCAGTGACATTGTGTTTAAACTTGGAACAAACCTTCCTTGTTTGTCTTGTATGCCTGTGTTATTATGTGGAGTGGAATTACATTTTACTGGATTTGAAATAATGCTTTAAATGTTGTTTTATCTTCTCTAGTTTTCTTTTTATCATTTAAATATTTATAGCCCAAAACTCGTAAAAGGAGAGTACAAGCTTCCAATAAAGTTATTTAATGTTTAGCCTGAAATATAAGTTAAAAAAATCCAAATTTAAACCAGGAGCCATGTTGCACATATTTATTTGCCAAAGATATGCCGGGGGTTGGAATGGATGTGGGCACCAGCAGCTCCCTCTGTCATTACTGCAGGAGTTAAAATTGTCACCATATTGCTGAAAAGCAGCTTGGTGACACTCATTATCATAAGCTTTCAAACAATGTACACACTGAGCAATTCTATTTCTAGGAATTATTCCTGTGGGAAGTAATTAAGGACAAGAGAGAAGATTTAACTAGACCAAAAGAATGCTCATTATAGCATTGTTTACAATATCACAAAACAAAGTCTAGAAATACTATTACTAGGAGACTAGTTCTATACATTAAGATGCATCTATACAAAGAAATACTATGTAGCCATTTAAGATGACAGCTTATTGTATACTTTTAAGTAAAAAGATGAAGCAGGCTATGAAATAAATAGATTAGAAAAAATATGTAAATTTGATTTGATACTGAAAAAACAGCAACGTCTATTTTATACATGTGCATGGAAGTTAAAATGAGTGCATCAAATATTGATTATAGTGATCTCCGGAAGTTAAAATTGGAAGGGCTATGGGTTTGCTTTTAAATCTATTTTATCTTTTTGTTCGAGAAGGTACAACAGCTTTGTCTTAATGGATAATTTTCTGAGACTCTTTTCGAGAAGATTCAAATGTTCTTTATCCCTCTAGATGAGGATAGATGATTAAAACATGGGCTAAAAACAAAACACAAGTGAAAGGTGTAAAGGAATTGCACTGTGATTCAAACCAACTCTTCTATCTCTAACAGCTGCCTCACTAGCCTCACTGTGGACCTTGATTTTGTTCCACCCACCCCCTCCTGAGACTCTTTCTCCACATAGGTGCTACGGGTGGATCATCATTCCTGTTCTGTATTATCTTTCATTTAATGCTTACCAAGTAGCTAGTATTGATATGGCCTGTGTTGTTCAAACTAGATCTTCCATTTGTCAAGGTGCTTTGGAATTGTAATCCAAATTTTGAGCAAATCATATGCTCAAAATACATGACAACACCATAAGGTTTTGTTAAAAATGTTAATACAGCCGGGCGTGGTGGCGCATGCTTGTAATCCCAGCATTCGGGAGGCTGAGACCGGAGGATCCGGGTTCGCGGCCAGCCTCAGCTACCTAGTGAGGCACTCTGCAACTTAGTGAGACTCGGTTTCAAAATAAAGAATAAAAAATAGGGCTGGGGGTATAGGTCGGAGGTAGAATGCCCCTGAGTTCAATCCCCAGTACCACAAAAAAAAAAAAAAAAAAATGTTAATACAAACTGACTGACCTTGGGAGCAAAGACTGTTGTAGTTAATATATCCATTTAAAAGTCATTAAATTACATAATGTGAATCTTCCTAAGAGAGGGAAAAAGTACTAACTTCTTTAAATGACGTCATGGAGATCACCTAATTTAAATAAGTTAACTCTATAGCCATTTATATTAGTCCTCATACATGTATATATGCACCTGGTAATTCATCTACCAGATACTAGCCCAGCCTTAAAAAAGTTTGTAGCCCAGTAGGAGAGGTAAGTTCCAACCAAATGAGTAGCAAGATATACTAATCATTGTAAGACAGGCAAGGTGCATTAAAAGACTGTCACAAAGAGAAGAGAATATCAGGGATGGGATCATGGTCAAGGTAGCATTAGTGTTGAGCCTGACGGACATTATTGAGTTAGTCAACAAAATTGAATATAAATGGTTGATGAGTTAGAAATGCTGTATCAGCATTAAACTTACAGAAGTCAGTAACTGGTGTAAGGTTATATAAGAATGTATCTCTAACTGGGAAATGCAAGAAGTTTGGGGAGGATAGTTGAAAGTGAGAGAGCAAGAAAAGGAGAACACAACTGATAAATGGGGTAAAAAGTTAACAGTGGATGGATCTGGGTAAAGGGGATAGGAATTCCCTTCTCAACTTAGCTGCTAATTCGAAATCATTTCCCATTAAGAAGCTGCTTTAAAGCTCGTCCTCAGATAAGAGGCAACAGAGGGTAGCTGTCCTTATTTACTACCTTCTGAAGACCAGAACCGATGCCAGCTGCTTTTTCATTTCCCCCAATGTGGTTCATTCTACTTATTTGTTGACTTCACCAAACCACCGCATAATTTTGCACAAGCCAGGATAGAGGACCGTGGCGTCTGTGTTGCCGAACCAAGGCCTGAAATAGCAGAAGGCTGTGTTGCGGTGTGGGAAGGACGCCGGCACTGCCCAGCCACACTGGGCCCAAGTTCAGCACTTTGCTATCAGACCCTATGCTATGGATAAACAGCCAGGACAAATAAGGTAGAGAGTCTGACTTACACAACAGAGAGCTCTGCCTCCCATCTGAATATTGCCTTGGCTTCTCCCTCAGGATACACACATCTTTAGATGCTGTCCTGGTGGAAATGCTGATATCCCTGTCACTGTTGCTAAATTATATCTCCAACTAGAAGACACCCAGTTCTCTTTGTTGAGTCCAGATAACATCCTACAGGTATTTCCCGAGATGGCTCATACCTGAGGTCTTTCACTTACTGCACATTTTAAAGCCACCTCTATTTTTAAAAAAAGCTCACTAAGCTCACCAAGTGCTGTGTGCATGCATGTCACTGTCATCATGAACTACATTATGATGTGAGACTATAGTGCACTAATAAAAGTATTTTTTAAAAAATCACATTTTCCAGAGTGCTATACATTTTAGGGATCCCTCAGTAGTAGAAGGATTCTGAAAGTGAGGATGCACCTGGTGAAGAAATTAGCCTCATCCAAGCATAAGAAGCCCTAAAGTTCTAGCAGCTGTAGTCCTGACTGTGTTAACTTTGGGAACTGTCTTGAGTCTGTTCTCCACAAGACCTCTAACTGCTAACCAAGTTGCAAGGAGAGGATGGATGCCTTGCCCCCAAGCCTTCCACCCCACCCCAAGGGTGCACACAGCATTGGTCCTGGACAGGCTTCAGAGCTCCCGCCGCGGCTCTCCAGGCTATGTGGCCATAGGCAGTGAGCAAGCCTTGCTAAACCTCAGTTTTGGCATCTGTGAAATGAATATAATAATAGTCCTCAGCTCCTAGAATTGCGAGGATTAAGTACAGCAGACTGAGCATATAAGGCATGAAGCATAAGGGGTGGTTATTGCTGCTGCTGCTGCGCCATTCATGAGCATCCCTTTTCATAGCTGGGCTTCTGTCCTTTCTCCTCTCTTCCTTCCCCAAACTTATTGATGTCACATAGTTGGTACACCAATATTTAAAGATGCTTTGAAAAGGAGAACTTTTCAATTGGATGTAAGTAAAGGGCTCTTTGGAAAACTGTGAAGTACTCACGAAATAGATAAACACAATGGGCACTTCTTAGCTGTCCAGGCCCACCCCTATGGGTGTGATGTTCATTTCCTGTCCCTGTGGGCATTCTGCTCTTCAATCCTGCTGTACCCTAACTTCTTGGGGTGCCCAAGTCTAGAAAGTGCCTCTCCTTACTTCGTGCTTCTTGAACTCATGGCACAAAGCCCGACTCGGCATCACCTTCTGCTCCCTAAACACATCTTACCTAACACTTGAATAGTCCTTCTAATGTAAACAGTGGGTTTTGTTTTTTAAAGTCATCTTCCCTACTTGGCTATAAATTCCTAGAGGATAAAGATTCACCTAATTGTCCTAGATCCTGCATAGAGCCAGTGAGGTATGCTGTTCATTGACTTCTACTGGGCTATTTGCAGATTTTTTGAAAGTATAAGGAAGATATTCAAATCAGAAAAACACAGCTCAATAGTTTTACAGAACAAATACACCCATGCAACCAGCCTCCAATCAAGAATTCAGAGCAATATTAGGAGAATATTGAGAGAAACCCCAAAGTCCACCTATCTCGTGCCTATTTCCCCTGTGGATAACCACTCCCCTGCCTTCTAACCTCACAGAGGAGTTTTCCCTGTGATTCAGCATTTTACGAATACAGTCATACCGTGCACACTCCTGTGGCTTCGCATCTTTGGCTTTGCATTGTGCTTGAGATTTATCCATGCTTGCGTGCTCAGTTGCAGTCCATTCACTCTCAGAACTAGGTAGTATTCTACTGGGTGACTATGTCAGTATTTGTTGATCCATTTGGCTGCTGGTAGACATTGGGAAGTAACTATTTTGTGAACCAAATTGAATACTGATGTCTGGCTCTGAGGAAACAGTTCCCAAGGAAAAGGTGACAACAAAGAATGTTGAATGCATGTGCGCCAGGAGGGCAGACATGGTTTCTCACCTTCTGGACAGAGCAGTGACTGGGGGCTCCTGGTATCTACAGGTCTTTCAGAATCAGGACAACCTGGTTCCCCAGCCTATGAGTTCTTTATTCTGCTCTAGCCTGGCTGGTTGCTAAATTAGTAAAAATCAAAGATGGAGATCTTTTGGGTATGCTGGTGCTCTCAGGTTTTGTTTTGCTACTAAATATTGGCATGCAATACATAGGAAAATATGTTTTACTAAGGCTCCTGGTGGCAGCCATTGTAATCACTTGTCTATCTAACTTGCTGCTGGTGTCTTAATTTCTAGCATGTCTAAAAAGGTTTTTAAAGGATTTTCACTAGCAGTCTGTTAAGTCATTTGTCAATAAATGATGAAAAGGTTTGGCTGTTTATATTTTGATGCTATTGTATTAATGGGCAACTGTCTACATGCCACACACCCCCAGAAACACCTTTTCCTCCCTTTTTTGAAGAAGGTGTCTAAGGTGGAGGGAGGTCGGTTGCTATGGATATCTGAAATTTCATGTTTACATTGTAAGAGGTAAAATGAAACCTCACTATTTGGTCTCCACCTGAGAGACATTCACATTTAGAAATTACAAGATTGTTATTGGCTACCTGGGCCTTGAGGATGTGGCAGAGTCCTGGCAATTAATTAAAACTAGGCTGGCTTTCAGTATCAGAGTTATGCAGTCTGTTTTTGTAGGATGTCCCTGAAGTCCTCACTACCCTGCAATGTGTTTTTGATGTAAAAAAAATATTTAAAGAGGAAACATAACACAGGGCAGCTTGTCCTCATTTACTGGAGAGGTTGGTTGCTCTGTGAGCTTTTCGAAGTGGGATTCTGCCCCAGTGTTCGTTGTCCTTTAGTTCTGCAGGCTCTGGGCTGCAACCGTCTAATTCATCCAGGAGGGTTAATAGGAGAAAAAAAAAAAAAAAAAAAGCCCTGGCACTTTCCCGCCAGGAAGATTGCTGCATTAATGCCTGTCGGGAAGATCTTAGAAAAGTTAATCAAATCAGAGTATTAGTACTTAAAATGGCAGGTGAAATAGTTTAAAATTATTTTAAATTATTATGATTACTTTTTGACATGTTTTTAATTATAGAATCAATTCATGAATACATGTTTAATGGAAAAACAAATCTAACAATGCAGAAAAGAGCAAAGTCCCCTTGACTATCCCTCATCAGTCCTGGTTTCCTCCTTGTAGGTAACCCTTTCAGCAGGCTAGTATGTGTTCTTCCAGATCACGGGTCAGCAAACTATGACCCAAGAGCCAATCTGCTCCCCACTGGTTTTTTTTTAAGTAATGTTTGTTTTCTTGAAACACAGCCATGCTCATTAGTTTTTGCATCGTCTCTGGCTGCTCTCACACTGTAACTGCTCAGTTGTGTAGCTGCAGCAGAGAACCACATGGCCCACAAAACCCAAAATAACTGGCCCTTTAAAGAAAATGTTTACTGATCTCTGCTCTAGATATCTTTTCTTTGCAATTTTATATATTCAAACTAGTGTGTGTGTGTGTGTGTGTGTGTGTGTGTGTGTTATATTAGGAATTCAACCCAGGGGCATTCCACCTCCTGGCTACACCCCCAGCCCTATTTTTTTTTTAAAACAAGGTCTCATTAAGTTATATAGGGCCTCTGCTAAATTGCTGAACATGGCTGAGAACCTGTGCTCCTCCTGTCTCAGCCTCCCAAGTACTGAGGTTACAAGCATTCACCACCAGTCTTGGTTCTACTATGTAACTTTATGTGTAATATATAATTTTGCACAAATGGTATCATATATCACTATATTGTTCAGTCATTGCATTTTTCCGCTTAATAATATACTTTTATGATTTGGCATTCTTGTGATGTTTAGCTACTACATATTGTAGATGGAATTACATTTATCTATCCATAGTAGATGGAATTAAATTTATCTTATCATCCTCTGTCAATGAACATGTAGCTTATTTTAAGCTTTTATCATTAAAGGAATGCGCAATAAAAACTGTCAGAAATCTCTAATTTTTTTTTTTAACACCAATCAGGTAAATGACATGGTAGTACATTTTCACAAGACAGAAGTTAACATGATAATCATGATTAATTTGAAGAAAAGAGAGTTCATTAATCTGGTCAGGAACTTAATATATTACAATGAGCATTACTCAGGACAAACAATTTTGCTTCTAATTGCCAGGCAATGCTTCCTCTAGGAAAAAGTCTGAATGGAATTGGAAATCTCTCTTCCTGAGGCACCTGAGAGGTAGTTTGAAGTATCCTTACGCAGGATGTTTATACGCTTGACTCTGCTTTAATTGTAGCCTGAAGAAATATCAAGATTGTAGTATGTGTGTTAGAAACATGAAACTGCTGAACATCAAGCTTCTAGGAACCTCCACAAGTTGCACCTATTCAGTTTTTAGATGAAGACACTGAGCCTCACAAATGTTAAGAAGTATATTCAAGAGCACAGTGATAGGTGTTGATCAGGACTTAACTTGTCAACCAACCCCAGATCCAGTGGTCTAGAACTGGTACGCCTGATTTTTGCAACTTGGCAGGAATGAGACCTACATGGCATACCACTCAGAAGTTTATGATCTGTCAGAATATTTGTAATTCATAGACTTTTTGGAAACATGAAAATTAACATTAGTGTCACTTCTGACAAGATATTTGTTGCTATCCCTGAGCATTCACAACAAAAAAAGAGTTATGACCAATTAATGGCTTAGGCAGTTTGGGAATTCACATACTTGACAATGCTAGGGTATTTGTTGTGTACCTTAAAGTAGCAGTGAGCCGGGCATGGTGATGCACACTTGTAATCCCAGCATTTGGGAGGCTGAGACCGGAGGATCCAGGTTCTCAGCCAGCCTCAGCTACCTAGTGAGGCCCTCTGCAACTTAGTGAGATCCTGTTTCAAAATAAAGAATAAAAAATAAGGCTGGGGGTATAGCTCGGAGGTAGAATGCCCCTGAGTTCAACCCCCAGTACCGCAAAAAAAAAAAAAAAAAAAAAATAGCAGTGGGAAAAGGTACAGACATACCCAGCTTAAGGCATTTTAGCACATTAATGTGGCCCAAAGGGCTAATATAACACAGAAACAATATTTTCTAGGATTGTATGGAATAATTTTGCTACTAGGAAAGCAAAAGTGATAATCAATGGTCATGTGAATGAATGTTTTTGGTAGCTTAGAAATGGCACCAGCCACTGGCAACACCTGTATTTTTTACAAAGAAATAGCTTTTAAGCTTATCAAAATGTCTGTTCATGAGAGACACACCATTTGAATCCAGACTTTGGCAGAGGTGGCAGGAAACTGCACTGAAGGCAGTGACATCGACATCGTGGTTTTGTTTTTTTAAAGCCTTCCATAAAGTCGTGTAAACACTTAATGAGACTCCCACCTGGGGGCAGCTCTGCCATGCATCCCGCAGCTTTTGCTCCTTTACTATTCTTAGCTAAATTTATTTTCACCCTGGTGATGGTAAAAGAAGAAACAAAAAATGAAACTCAACATTCAGAACTACCTATTTTTAATTCATACATTCAATCTAGGGGTCTCTCCTTGGTGCCAAAGAAAGATTTACCTGAAAGACAATCACAGTCCATATTCTTTACAGTAGGTTGAAGAGATTTTTGCCAGTGATAACTGTTTTTATGTCAGTGCCAGCAATAATTGCCTGGAACAGAGGGGAGAAAAAAGGAAACAACTACAGCAAACTCTACTATTCAATTTCTTGGCTAAGAAACCATGTGGAGACAGAAGAA
Organism: Graphiurus murinus; assembly: GCA_004027655.1. Taxonomy (NCBI): domain Eukaryota; kingdom Metazoa; phylum Chordata; class Mammalia; order Rodentia; family Gliridae; genus Graphiurus; species Graphiurus murinus. The sequence continues at coordinate 12,209 of PVLC010014020.1, read as the reverse complement.
AACAGCCTGAAAACAGACAACCATAGCCAGTCTCAATGATGGGAAGGAGTGAAATGATGTTGGTCATTTTGCAACAGTACTAGACGGTATTGAGTATATTCGAATTTCCTGTAAGGGACACAGGTACATTACCAGATTTTAGAGGGCACATAATAAATTACACAAAACCTTTCTTGCCCTTATTAAGAAAAGCAAGGTAAACAGACCATAATCAATATCCAAGTAGGACTTTATTCTTAGTAGTTCTAGGATCAAGACTCTTGAGGCTGTGTTATTTAAAACTGTACCTGCACACATAAAATATCACAACAGCTATTTGCTAAACAATCAGTTATATACTCACAAATAAAATGGTTTAATAAATAGTTCTTTCTTTTAAACACAGTTATTTTGTTATACATAAACAGAGAATGAAGGTAAGTCCACATTATAAATAATCATAGAAGAAGGACTCATTGTTAATTATATGTACAGTGGTGTATCAGACTTTCTTTTTATTTAAGGCTGGATATTATTCCACTGTATGTATTGACCACATTTTCTTTATTCTCTCATCTTCTTTTACCCTTTCAAACATTGTGAACAGTGCAGCAGTTAACATAGGACTGCTATTCTTTCTTTAAAATCCTGATTGTAATTCTTTTGGATAAATCCTGAGAAGTAGGAGTGCTGGATCATATGGTAGTCCTTTTTTATTTTTTGAGGAACTGCCATATTGTTTTCCATAGTTACTATATCATTTTGTATGCACACCAATTGTATACAAGGGCTCTAATTAAAATGCTTCCTCCTAGCAAAAGAAACAGTCCATAGAGTGAAAAAGACAGGAGAGAAAATACTGAGAGGCCATACATCTGATAAGGGGTTTATCTCCAAAATAAATAAGGTGACAAACCCTTTATTAAACTTCTATAAATCAATAGTAGAAAAAAACCCAATAACCTAATTAAAATAGACTAAGGACACTTGAATACATGTTTCTCCACCAAAGACATACAAATGCCCAACAGGTATATAAAAATATGTCAACATCAATGATTATTAGAAAAATTCAAGTAAGAATCATAAGCCATCACCTCACATCTGTCAACCTAAAAGCAAAGAAAAACAAAACAAAAAGACAACAACAACAAAACAAGGTGAACATTGGTAAGTATATGGAGAAATTTGGGAGTTTGGGGTTTGGGGAGTTGTTTGTCTTAACCGAAATACACAATGGTACAACAGCATAGATAATCTAGTTCCTTCTTCTCATTAGAGAAGCTAATCAGATGTGTTCCCATATAACTTAGCTTTGATACAGTCCTCTCCTTCAGCTATTAAATAAGCAAGAAGATACTAAAGTTAATAATGGCATATATACAGTAAGAATAGATATTATAAGTAGTTCTTGAGAAATTAATGAAATATATATATTTGTCATATAAAATAAGAAACCTAATTGAGCTCAAGTATATACATGGCTAGTATGTAGGGAAGGAAAACAGGGAAATGATTGGGAAACTTTATGCCAAATGGTGGTTAAATTGTTAGAAATGAATTTTTCCCTGGACTTACATCCATGCTAGTTACAAATAGAATAGCTACAAGCTAAACATAACTATTGTGGAATGCTCACAGACTCTAGGAAAATAAGATCCTAGAATGCTCACAGACTCTGAGATGTTGACGTTAAGATTTTGTGCAGATTTTTAGATACAACCCCATAGGAATGGGTTTTCATCTATAATTGGTTTTCAGATGAAACAAGGTTTGTTTTAAAAACATACCCAAAACAGAAACAAAAAACAAACAGAAAAAAATATCTGTGGAAAAACATAATGCAAAGAACAGGAGAAAATAACCCCCAAAACATTAATAGTAATATTTTGAGTAATAAGAGATGATTTTATACTTAGAAAACAAGAACAAGATGCTATGCAAAAATCAGAGAACATGAAAAAGTTTTTGAAATTAAAAATATGATAGCTCAGGAAGAAACAATCAAGCATTATCCAGAATATGGAACATTCTACAAGAATGTGAATGTCTACTGAAAATGAAAGTCATTTTAAAAAAATGTGTGGGGGAGGTGAGGATTAAAAGATTCTAAATTGACATAGAATTCATTACTGTACTATTTACAATAGCCAAGATAGGAGGACAACCTAAATGTCCACTGTATGGTGTGTGTGTGTGTGTGTATGAGAGAGAGAGAGAAAATGAATGAATGAATGAATGAATATGAGCTACTCAATGTTAAAAAATAAATTCTGCCTTTTGCATCGACATAAGTGAACCTTGAGGATATTATGCTAAGTGAAATAAGCTAGACAGAAAAATACAAATGCTGTCTTATGTCACTTATCTGAGGAATCCAAAAAGAGTCAAATTCATAAAATCAGAGAGTAAAATGGTAGTTTAGGGGCCAGGTGGAAGAAAAAAATAAGTAGATGGTGGTCAAAAGCTATAAAGTTTCACTTTATGTAGAATGAATAAGTTCTAGAGATCTAACATGTATCATGGTAACTGTAGTTAACAATAGTATATTATATACTCAACATTTGCTAAGAGAGTTAATCTTAAATATTTTTATTTAAAAAATTAAAAAGATACAACCAAATTCAACGTGTGAATCTTAATTTAAAATCCTGTTTCAGAAGAAAAGCAGCTATGGAAGATACCTGGTGGGTAACTAAAGATGTGCATATAGAGTGGATATTTAAGGATATTGGGTATTATTAATTTTCTTGATGTGATGATGTCATCACAGTTGGTAGGAGAATGTGCGTATTTTATGAAATACTTGCTAAAGTAACTAGGAATGCGATGTCCTGGTATCTGAAACATTCTAAGTAGCTCAGCAAAATATTAAAACAAAAAAATTGTTACATTTTACTTTTTTGTTACTATACCAATTCATTTTTATTCTAGAATAAAACATGTAGAAAAAGAAAAAGAAAAAATGTTTTCAGGCAACCGTAAATATTGCTAGTCCCCAGATACCATCAACACTTTGATGTATTCTCTGGGTGTGTAATATTTCTATTATATACTTATATATTTGTTGTAGATTCATAATACATAACATGTATAATGTATATATACACTCACACAGTACACAATTGTCTTTTACTAATATAATACCTTGCTGTACTATTCACAATAGTCAAGATAGGAAAACAACCTAAATGTCCATTGATAGATGAATGAATAAAGGAAATATGTTTGTGTGTGTACATTATATTAGGTATTCTATTAGTAATCATGTAGTATTATGTGTTAATTGTGTAGTATTTTAATGGTTAAACAAACAATATTGAGTTGTATGCATCAGCCCTAATTTATTGCACCAGTCTCCTCTGGTGCTAGGCATGTTTCATGTTGTTACTGGGTCTATATCTCTCTCCTTGTGCCTGAGGCATTCCTTAAGTGTGCATAACTTGGAGCTCTTCTAAATTCCCTCCTGGTGAGACCTTAACAGTTTGTTTTCTTATCTTCCATTCTGTCAATGAGATTTTCCTCTCATTTGCATTATCCCAGAAGGGAAAAGAACATTTTTATCTAGATAGGTATATCTTACACATAACAAATTGGTTGCATATCTTTGTTCACTGATACTTTATTTAGCAGACTAATCTGATAAACTACCTATTTTTCAAGTTATAATAACATTCATGGTAGTGGTGACCTTGATAAAATTTCTAAGTCTCCCAAGACAGAAGCCGATTGCTTGCAGCTGCTTTACTTTGTAGCTAATGCAATAAAGAATTTCTTTTCATATTGATAAGATAAATGTTGTCTGCAAGGAGTGGGGAAACATTTGTTAGAGAAAATGCAGAATAATCACGTATGTCATGTTGTTGGTTTGGAATGTAGGTTCTTTCTACTATAGTATCATTTTGCATAAGGCAACTTACCATCAAATAGACCAAACTTCAAATAATGGATCTGCTACTCTTTAACTTTGGCCAAGTTTTTTCTTCTCTCTGGTCAGTTTTGTTACCTGTAATATGGACCATGAGGTATATATAGGAACCTCATAGATCTGTTATAAGAATTTAAGGAGGTCATGTATTGAACGCTTTTTGTGAACTGAAAAGTGTGAGTGGTTCTGATGGGGCTCGGAATGTGAGTGACCTGGTGAGAGTAGTGGTAGCAGGAAGCATTAGAAACAGCAGCAGAAATAGTAACAGAAACAGGAGAAATAGTAATAATGGGTAACCCCACTGAAATATTTACTTATAAGACAAGTTTCTTGTGGATAATCTGGTCTCAAACACATGCAATTTTGATATTGTATTTTTAGGCACTCTACAGACCACTGTAAAATAAATAATCTCTATGTATTTGAAAGGAGAGGGAACGAAAAGAGATATTACTTGCCCCTAAAATTTTATAATGAAAATCAATATTTATTTGGTATTTCATTTTCTCTAGAAAAAGTCCTATTTTATTTTAAATCATAATAGTAATTTAATACCAGAATATTCCACATAAAGAATCTCTGAAACAGAGAGCTCCCAAACTTCCTCATGCTGAGAATGGAAACTAAAAATTACCCCCTGGCCAGGGCAGGAGCCAAGGAAGAAGAAATTGACATGTTCTATGGCTAGGACAGCCCAGCCAACTCTACATATGTGCATCTCCTGGATTTTGTTTTTATAAATTGTAAACTCTTCTGTAGGACCAGAAGAAAAACAGTCTAGCCGCTTCTCCATAGTTTGATCAAACTGCATTAAATTTATTTTTACTTTTCACATCATTTGCTTACTTCTTATCCCGGTGGGCACCAAATCTAACCCGCTGGGACTTAGGCAGGTTCCCTTGGCTTGACTATCAGTAACAGTTCTGCTAAATTTTTGGCATCTTCAATCTTTGTTCAATTTGGGATTTATTACTTTAAATTATATTTGCTATCATTCTTGTCTTGATTGTAAAAGAAAAAAATCCGTACTCTTCTAAAAGTAAGTGATATGAAATAACCATATGTAAGATTAGATACCTCATATAATAAATTCACTTCAGAATACTATTTTGGTGGTTTTTAAAAATTTAAATAAAATGCTCTTGGGAAATAGACAAGTTTCTGAAGCATGAAATTAGCATCATTTTCTTATTTTGTCATCTAAGAGATATTTAGTATCAAATGAAATGATAATAGTCAATATATAGTAGAGGGGTGATAGAGTGGATATTTGTTTTACTCTTGCTGTTAGTGAAGGATTAGTGAAGTGGGTGTTTAAAAAGAAATCCCAACACATCAAAATGTAGAATGATAATTAAAGCAAAGAAAGATGTTCTTTCTACCTATTTGGATTGCTTCATCTTAAATTATTAGAATGTTTGGAAAAGTACATAGACATGATATGATATGAGGTACTGAAATAAACATGTAGATAAATATAACAAAGCTCCTAAACCTCACCTTCCAAAAAAAAAAAAAATCCCATGAGCACACTCAGAGAAGGTGTGATTCATATCACTTTCAATCTACTACCTTCACAAGCATGTAAACCATGTACACCTAAGTACTGAGCCTCATTCATAGATTCTGAGGGTGCCATTTGAGAATGAATTGAGGTGGAACAGAAAGAATCACAGTCTATGTCACTGGCATTTTCTTCATTGATTGATTCATTCAATCAATCAACAAATACCTAATCAGGCCAGGTATGGTGGTGCATGCCTGAAATTCCAGTACTTAGCAGGTTGAGACAGGAGGATCATAGGTTCAAAGTCAGCCTCAGCAACTTAGCAAGATTCTCAGTAACTTAGAGAGACCTTGTTTCCAAATAAAAAATAAAATAGGGCTAGGGGGTATAACTTGGAGATAGAATGCCCCTGGGTTTAATCCCCAGCACCACAAAAACAAAAAGGCCATGCATATCTAATTAGTGTCTAGCCTGAGCCAGGCCCTATTCTAGGTGCTGAGGACATCGTAGTGAACAAGGTTCAATGCCTGCCTGCATGGTGCTTACATCCTGCCTGCAGGAGGGAGAAGAAATGCAATGAATTGACCAAGTGGATGTAGAGGATGGTTTTTGGCACAGAGGAGAAAAGTGCAGAGTGAAGCTGACAGAGGAGGCTGGTTGGGAGGAGAACCCTTTGTAGTATAGGATGGAAAGCTGAGCCTCACTGGTTGGCTGATGTTAGAGCAGCAGCATGGGAAAGCCAGGAAGACAGTTCTAGGACACTGGGGAAGTGATTCCCCGAAGAGGTGATGCAAAGGCCAGGCAGGTGACGATGTTAGTACGTTCAAGGGACAGCTTGAGTTAACTAGCTTCTCTTACTCTCAGGTCCCTCTTTTTAAAAGTGGGGATAACAATAGTACTAGAAAGGATAGTTAATGGGGATTTAATAAAGGTATCTCATGATTTACTTCCCTTCCAAATGTGTGCTATTCCCTCTACCCCTGGGAAACTCATGCACCCAGAAAGAGGGCTGAGCTAAACTACTCTCTGTCTCTTCTCTAAACCCTGCTGAGCTGTTTCAGAGAGCTGAAATGCTCTGCGTAAAAGAATGGAAGAGATTTAGAATCAAGGTGGGTGTTAAATGCTTCTCTAAGCCTCACGGTGGTGTGGCCAAGAATCTTTTAAGAATAGAAAAGACAAATGTTTCCAAGGGGTTTGCACAGCTGTGCTATAAATCCTCTCCATCCCTCAAACCTTCAATAAAATTTTGCACAAAATCAGGTCTTTGTATGTGACTGTTTTATAGCAACCAAGGAAAGAAGGTGAGTCCCATTTTGAAGTAAATATCAGGGGGGAACTCAGTGATAAGCCATACGACCAACAGTGGGAGAATAAGAATCCAGAAGAAAGCAAGAGCCAGAAGTAACCATCCCTTAGCCTCCTAGAAATTCTCAGAATTTCTCCCAGGCAGGCAGTTCAAGCCAATAATATATTGACCTTAATATGCAAGATAAGCTTGGCTAACATGTACATGTATATGACACTTGAGTTTTGTAGCATCCCAAGCAAAAGATGGGCACTGAGTTCTCTGAGATGGCAGTATCAAAGTCAGCTTGAAGCTGAAGGTTTGAGACAACAGGGGTTGTCCATGTTTGTCAATGTTTTTGAATGGATCAATACTCATCCCTATTATCAGTGCAGACTCGAGCCACATGGTTAAAGTCCCAAAGGCCACATTTAGTAGTGAGCCTTGTGGAGATGGCCCTGTTAACCCCAACATTTCAAGAGCGTGGTGTTGAGTGGACAGCCTTGATTCCTTAGAACAGAAGGCTGTTATACATAGGGGTTATACATAGGTAGAAATAATATTGGAGCTAACATTTATTGAGTGTAATTATGAGTACATTTATGAGTAAATGATTGTGCTGGGGTTTTTATGTAGCCACTCACCTAGTTTTCCCAACAACTCCTTGAGGTAAGAATTATTAATACTATTCATAAATAAAGAGGCATACTTTAATTCAAGTATAGACTTTGAGAAATAGTGCATGTGAAGTAAATAGCAGTGCTGAGGGGATATTTTGTGAGAATTGACAAAACAATCAATCCAGCAAATCTTTAATAGGAGATGAGCAGTTAGCTTTATATAGATGTCTAGTGCCTTTGTCACACTTATAGGATGATGATGATGATGATGAAATTGTATTTGCATTCTTCTGAGGTTTTCTTTTAGACCATAAAGTCTCCAAAGTTAGCTTTTCCATGGCCCCAGGTCTTCTATCTTTGTAAGTATACATGGGAGGGTATGTGGCCCATGGCAGGACAGTGTGGATGATGATGATGACGATGATGATGAAAATTGGAAAAAAAATGGAATTTGTGGAGAAATACAGGAGAGAGGCCCAGCAAAGATCAAATTGACAGGAGTGAGGCGGGGGTGGGGGGACACAATGTAAAAGTGTTTGTGCTGACCCAAGCGTTGTATGTGACCTTAGAAAATGTAGCCACTTCAGGGATTGCTCTTATGAGCACAAATCCCTTTTGGAATCTACACATTCACCATATAAATGCACTAATAGTTGAAGCACCAAGCTACCCAGTACCACCCTGGGCGGGGCCGGTCAGAGATGGAAGGAAGGGAGTCTTAATTTACTGTTTGGAAAACCATCGTTGGGAAAAGTTAATTTATTGCATGTTTGAACGTTTGGCCCTCAGTAGCCATTCACTTAAGCCTGACTCGTCAGAGTACTCAGCTTTTAATGAAATTGCTTTTTTGCAAGAAAAAATTTTGAAATTGTTGGGAAAGAAAAAAGTAAATCCCGGGGGATTGTTAGAACTGGTAGATGAGGCCTGTGCTCTAGCCTGGTTGGATTTCCTTTAAATGCTCAGATGAAAGCCAGTCAGCATGGAGCTCTCACCAGTGAGGATTTAAGAGGGTTTTGTTCTTATTCTATCTACTGCCAGAAACTATAATTAACAGGAAAATGTAAGAAATGGAGACTTTTTTTTTTCCCAGCTGACTTAAATACTCCTTCTCCTCTAAAAACCAACATTCATCATAACTAAAGCAGACTTGAATAGTGGAAGTCCAGGAGGACAGAGGTCTTCTACAAATCCACCAAAATAATGCATCTGTAGTTTTTCTTTTGGCCTGAGCATTCACAAAGGGCATTAAACGAGTTTGCATTTTTTTCTTTAAGTAATCTTATCTACAAAATATTTTCAATGGCATATTAGAAATCTTAGATTTTTAGATGCATTCACTTTGAATTCTTTCCTTCCCTTCCTTCTTTGTAAATGTGTATCATGCTTCTAAGCAATTTGACATTTATTTTATAAAAAAAAAAAAAAAATGTATCCCAAGCTGGGCCTGGCAGTGCATGCTTGTCATACCAGTACTTGGGAGACTGAGACCGGAGGATCCGGGTTTGTAGCCAGCCCCAGCTAATTAGTGAGGCTCTCCACAACTTAGTGAGACCCTGTTTCAGAATAAAAAATAAGGTTGAGGGTGTAGCTCAGAGGTAGAATGCCCCTGGGTTCAATCTCTGGTACCGCAAAAAAAAAAGTATCTCATAAAAAAAATGGGGAAAATGGTTGCTTAGAAAACATAAGGGCCCTGTGATGGTTTTATATTTCTAAAAGGACTTGCATTTAACACTTGACTATGAAGAAGTCACCATTCATCTTTCTCTTGACATGTTTTGAAAGTTTCATTTTGTTTTGGTTCTGTGTGTGTGCGTGTGTGTGTGTATGTGTGTGTATGCTCTCTAGTGTGCACACATGCCCACGCACACGTGCTCTTGTGCTTGTGCTTAATTTTGTTTACTTTTTCTGTGAACATTAATGGAATTGTATTGACTCATCCACATGTACTTCTTCCATTTTTGATCAAAAGACTGCTCTGACGTGGAATAATCCATGAAAAAAGGTAATTAGCATGTCTATTAAATACATGCCATTGAGTCTAACATAAATAAGTAGCTTATTTTACCAGTAGGGAGCTATGAGTATTAAATGTCCTTTATCCTTGTTCTGTTTTGACATCTGCACATCTCATAACAGATTTTGGAAAAACTGATTTGAGAGTCATGATCAGAGGGTCTGTAGGTCAGAATCAGTTCAGGAGCCAACAGGAGGATTGAGAAGCAATGCCAAGGACAGTTGGGAAATGTATAACTACAACCATATTCTTAAGTCAAGGGTGAAAATCAGAACCAAGATCTGCTTAGACACACCAACAAAAGCATCTGCAATAAAGATCACAAAAATTAGCCAAATACAGAATTAACATGGCGTAAGGTTTTGAATTGCCTCTACTTCCAGATATGTGAAAATTAATTACCTCTTTTGAAGCATCTGTTTGTCTTCATTAGTCTTTCTCCCCCTGAGACTAGTGTCATAACATGTCAAAATAAAGGGGTCTGGTGAGCCAAAAATGAGCAAAGTTGGATGAAATAGACTGATTTGGGCAACAATGAGTATACCTTTTAAAGTTTTCATAAATAGATCTTTGCTATTATTATTTTCTACTCAATAGGCATCCTAGAAGTTTTGTGACATAATTGAGATTGATTTTTTTTTCCTAAGCAACATATTTGGCATTCCTTCAATGAGGCTCCAGCTCTCCACCCCACACCTGCCCCCATAGCTCTGGTGAAAAAAAACTTAGTCCATCCCACCCTTAACATAGTCTTGGCCTTCCTCTACACGAAGCCCTTTTGTTCTTCAAAGTCATGGGTGGTATCCACCAAGGCTAGACGTGCTATGAAGGGGCAATGGTGCTTACGTTTCCATAGTCATGATACCATATGGGGTAGTCACACTGAGGGTCAGGGTGGGCTAATCTCGGGATTTGGATTGTGAAAGTTTGGGATCTGAGAAGCCCTCTCCCCCTCCCCTTTTCTTCCTTGCCAATAGTTGCCAGTGACAGCTTTAAACAATATATCCAATATAACCTTTTGATTAAAGATTAAAATTAAACTATGTTTTCATATGGCATAATCCTAAAATCCTGCCTTACCAGCTTTTCAAATGCCTACAGCCAACAGGAGAAACAAAATCTCTCTGTGACATGACAGTATGGCCCTGTCTTTGAAGAGGGGGAAGGACATGTCCACACCCCCGATTTCCCTGCATTGTGGTTCTTCTGCAGCAGTAGGCTGCCTGGGCAAGTCTGGGGTAGAAGCCTTCACGCCCTCCACTGGGAGACTTCACGCAGACTCTTGGCAGATGGCAGCCTGGAAACACTGTCCTAGCGCTTCTTCTCTGTATATGTTTCTCTGTGGTTCTCCACAGCCTCGTGGAACGTATTCCTTTCAATTTCCCTTCGTCTCATTTATGTTTCATTATTTGCAGATGGAAGGAAAAAAAAAAAAACAAATTGACAAACAGAGAAGGATCTTTTTTATTTAATAAACCTTTGGTTGCCTGCCTCGTTCTGAAATATGTGCTCTGCGTTCCAGGGGAATGAATCTGATTAAAAAAAAAAAAAAAAGTATCAGAATCTCTCTTCCTGTTTCCTCCTTTCTTTTCTTCTTTTCCCTCTTTCTTTTGCCCCTTATCCCCTTTCTTATTCTATTTTAAGGCCAGTTTTCCCCTAGCTTACCCACTTGTCCCCCTGTGGAATCTTTCTGTCCTGCTGACTCTCAAATTTGTTCCAAGTCACTGTTAATGCACTTATCACTTCTGACACAAGGTGGTAGCTTTATTTTTTTAGCTTATATTTCCTCCCCTTTGTGACTCCCTTCACTAATGGTGGAGAGTGACAACTAGTGATTACAGAAATCTTGAAAATGCCACTGGGAACTCAGCAAGACTAAGAGACGCATTCAGGAACAGATCCCTGGACATCCCCCTCCCCAAACCTTTTATCTGAGCTTTACTAGCAAAGCCTAAGTCATGTCCTTCTACTTCCTGACCTGGCGATTCTAGCTGAAATTCTCAGCAAGCCCAAGGAGACACATGGCTCTGCTCGGTGCTTTTACACTGCCCTCCTACACACAGTCTATTTTGAAGTGCGCATTATGTTATTTCTGTACCAGGCCAAAAAAAAACCCTTTTCGTGTAAATGGAGATGTAAAATTTGTAGGTGCTACATAATACACTTCAAGGGGAAAAAAAAAAACCCCAAAAACAAGTGTTTCAGTGTATTGCCACTGTTCCCTCTTTCTCGTGCTTTTTTTTTTTTTCTTTATTATTATTTTTTAAATGCATTACATTTTCCTGTGTGTCTTCTTTTCTTTATTTTGGGACTTGCTCTGGCATGCAGGTTCAGAGTGGTGCTTAGGGAATGATGGGTCATGTCAGACCTTTAGGGTTTTTTTTTGTCCAGCAAAGCTTGGCTTCAACCAAACCTCAAGACTCTGGTGGGTCCACAGAGCAGGATTATGCTCTTCAAGGTAGCTGATGGCTTGCATTACACATGGTAAGGAATTTCAGCAGTGGACCCATGTCTTAACAAGTTCATGTATCCATTCAGCAAATACTTGTTTGTATCTCTTATATGCCTGACTATTTCAGCTCAGAGGATCTCATAGAAAACAAAACAAATGTTCCTGCACATGCATCTTCACACATTCTAATATATTTCCAAAATGTCTTAGGGAATAGCAGTTTTTGTAAGTGACTGTAATATATTTTGGAATTAAAACACCACATTTTTAATGGCCAAAAGTATCTTACTTGATTTTTGAAGTCTTTTTTTTTTTTTTCTCTTTTGTGTGTTACTGGGAATTGAACCCAGAAGCATTCTACCTCAGTGTTACACCCCCCAGCCCCTCCCCTTTTTAAAAAATTAGAGTCTGGCTAAGTTTCTGA
>PVLC010014019.1:0-40257 GCA_004027655.1 Graphiurus murinus | reverse complement strand
GCTATATCAGGAAGTAGAAAGAATTGTGAAAAATAGGAGCCAGGATCCAGCCCTGTCATGGCCAAGTTAGGTGGTTCCCTTCCCTTGTCTGGATCTCCCTCAGAAAGATGCAGGCACTAAGTTAAAAATCTAAGCCGGGAGCGATGGCATACACCTATAATCCCAGTATTCGGAGGTCAAAACAAGAGGATTGCAGATCTGAGGCTAGTTGCAGCCACTTAGTGAGACCTTGCTTCAAAATAAAAATAAATAAATAAATAAAAGTAAAAAGGGCTAGGGGTGTAGCTCAGAGATAGAATGTCCCTGGGTTTAATCCCCACTATGAAAAGAAAAATTTAAAATCTAAAATCCTTCCAACTTTCTAAGTCTTCTCTAAGAATAAGGATATGCATATTTACTTCAATTTTTTCTATGGTTTTAAAGTTACAAAAGTAACAAGTGCTTACCAAAGGCTTAAACAACAATGGCATATAAAGAGCAAAGTTTTCCAGCACCACTCCCCAAGGGGACTCTCCCTTTTTCTCCCCTTCCAGAATTAACCATAGATAAGAGGCTCACACCTGCTGCCCAATGTGGCAGCCACTAACACCTGGAGCTTGCTAAACATCAGTGAACTAAAATTAGCCGGGCATGATGGCGCACACCTGAAATCTCAGTACTTGGAAGGCTAAGACAGGAGGATCATAGGTTCAAGGACAGCCTCAGCAAAGTAAAAAGACTGAGCAACTTAGTGAGAACCTGTTTCAAAAAAAAATGAGATAAAATAAAATAAAAATGGATGATGGTGTACTTCGGTGGCAGAATGCTTTGGGTTCAATCCCTAGTACTATACATATATATTTCAGTTCCTGAGTCTTCACACTAGCCAAGCACTCAGTTGCCACAGGAGGCTAATGTCCACCCAGGTACAGGACAGTTTCATCATCACAAAAGTTCTGCTGGAAAAATGGTCTAACATGCATAAGGAGGCTGTTTTCAACTCCTCACACCTCTGTTCAACACGATTCCTGGAGCCTCTGCAATTCCTTACACCAGGCCCTCTCTGGCTGTGTTCAGGACCACACTAACAGGTTAATGGAGTAAGCTGTCTTGGAAAGGTCTCCCAATGCCCTGATCTGCGATTAAGAATGAATCGCTTCGTGGATGGGTTCGCTGAAGATCACACAGGTCATGGGACCATCATCACTCTCAGTGGTGCACAGAAGTTTAAAACCTTTGCTAACAACTCACCAACTCCAATGCTTCTTGGGGTGATGATGCTTTTCAAAAAGCACGCAAGCATTCAAAGCCTGAGATGACATACTTCATCTATCTTACCTGTGGCTCTGGAAGTTTGAACCAAGCTACTCTCATAAGATAATTCTTCAGGTCATTTTGGCCCATACAAACCACACCTCAGTGAGGTTTTCCTAATTATCCCTAATAAACAGTAGCCAGTATCATTCTCTGGACTCCAACTATCCACTCCACTATCCACCTAAGTAGATAATTGCCAGCTCTCTGCTGCATGGAACTCTGGCTATTTAAATATACAACCATAGTACATTTCTTCATCAATTTCCTACAAATGCCTCATCTTTCCTGGTGCTTAACCTTCTTCTAGAATGTCCTTCCCTTCCTAAATGCCCCTCTTTTCAATACACTCCTCAATTTATTAGCCAGACAATATCTACTTGTTTAAAAAAAAAAAAAAAAAAAACTCATCTCAGACATCATGTTCTCCAGAAAGCCATCCTGGGCCTTCCCAGGCTACATCAGGACCCCCTAGTCACTGTCACAGAATTTCAATATGAAAGACACTTTGAGGGTACAAATCTGGCAGGGAAGGGATATGCACAATTTGTCCTGATCACATTTTACAGGAAGGTACAATTTTTGCTGAGATATTCTCAAGAAAAAGAGCAAAGTTCTTAAAGATGCACTTACTCACATTTTAAATGTGAGCAAGAAAATGTCAGTGATCCATTTCAAAGAATTCCCTTTTAAGAAGTGGTAACTTTTACCACCTCTTAAAGGTGACCAGAAGTTGAAGGAAGGCCTATGCCTTCCCCCAGGCAACACTTTGACTTTACTCATGGCCTGTCTATGAGCTCGGGAGCATTCTGGTGTTTTTCTATCATGATAGTACCACCTCAGATCTGTTTGCGTGTCTGTCTTCTTCACTAGTCTAGCAAGGGCCATGTTCTCATTTATCTTTTTGTATCTCTGGTCCCAAGACCAGTCCCCAACAGAGGCCTTTTTCAACTCCTCATGCCACCGTTCAACACTTATTTCCTGGAGTTTCTGTAATCAACCCTCCCTCACTGCACTCAGAACCACCTCACAGGTTAATAGGGTGAGTTGCCTTGGCAAGGCCTCCAATTTCCTGATCTTATAATTAAGAAAGACTTGCTTCATCTATGAGCTCACCAAAGGTCATAAGTCACAGGATCATCACCACTCCGAATAGCACATAGAAATTTAAAGCCTTAAGAACTCACAAACTCCAATATCACTTGGGGACAATGGTTGTTTATGGGATGGAGGGATGGATGGATGGATGGATGGATGGATGGATGGATGGATTGGTAGATGAGTGGGCAGATGGATAGATAAATGGGTAGGTGGATCATTAAATGAGTGGAGTGGAGAGATAGATAGATGACAAATAGATAGATAGTAGATAGATAGATAGATAGATAGATAGATAGATAGATAGATAGATAGACAGACAAATGAACAAATGGACAGATAGAGAGGTGGATGGATAGGAGAAAATACTTTATTAAGAATTCTGTTCTGCCTTCAGAATGAAATCTCCTAGAATGTTAAGACCTCTCTCTCTCTCTCTCTCTCTCTCTCTCTCTCTCTCTCTGTCTCTCTCTCTCTCTCTCTCCCCTTGCTCCCACCCCACCCCTATACCCTGTCTCCAGTAACACCAAGAAAATGTTTTATATTTAACAACTGCTCAATGCCCTGAGGGGAAAAAAAGCTGCCATTTCCAAGTTAGTGAGTATACTAAAGAAAGCCTGGGGAAAGGAAGAAAGAAATCTTTAACAATATATATTGGATAATAGCATTAAAAGCCTCCCTTTCTCTAATGGAAGCACAATTTGGAGATAAACCTGAACCACCTTCCTCTCTGTGGCATATGATTAAAATCTGCTTTGTTCTTCTAATTTGCTATTCTCAAATTACCACACTGCTGCTGGCACTGCAAACTCAGGCTCATGGCTGCCCTTGAATTACCGTACAACATTCCTCCTTTTTTTTTTTTTTTTTTAATCAGCACTGAACCAAGAAGGGGCCATCTACACCTGGTGGAAAAACTGTGTCTCCAAACTTGGAGACAAAAGGTGTCATTCAAGGTGCCCCTCCCAGGTGGCAGGATGCCCCTCAGCAGAAATACATCTCCCTCGAGGTTTGGGAACACAGGAGGTGAAGTTATCCTTGACAAGGCTCCAGGTGGTATAAAAGAACCCGCAGTGTTTTTTCCACCCCTGACTCCAGAGATTTCATTATTCTTCTGCCTAAGCCTTCAAAACAAAGAGTCTAACAAGGCTATAGTTACTGCCCAGCCAATAAACACTTTTTTTCCTCTTTTTCTAGTGTCCCTCTAAATACCATGGTCTTGGATTGCTAAGAGTTCAACTTGCAGAGTTAATCATAACACCACAAAGCAAATTACCTGAAAAGATAGAAAGGAAATTTCATTGACATCACCCTTACATTTTTTTCTCTTTGCAATTTCCTGAGAATTGTTTTGAATTTTCAAACTATAAGCAATATCTGTCTCATGTCAAATGAGCAAAGTGATCTAATTATCTAGTTAGGTTAGACGGACATACACATATATACACACAAAATAGATTGACTGCGATTTTCATTTGGATTTACCTTCAGCCATGGGTAACTAGAGAAATTCCATAGAGAAAGAGTGTCAACTGTGTCCTTGGGTGACAGTTCATCAATTTGGTGTGTCTACACAAAGTTGTGATCAGTATGTGACTTTTCTCTTGTGCTATTAAAAAAAGCCATGGGTGGAAAAGAATTACATCACTTATACTATTGAGGGAGATTCAAAAAACAAAATAATGGTAGTATTTAGTACAGTTAGAGCAAACCTAAAACTCAAGACACATTATCCCATCCCAATCTTGCTAAATATGACACCTTACCTTAACCTCTCTGGATTTCAGTTTAGTCAACTACCTAATACACATTGTTATTGTGCTACTCAAGGATATTAAGATGAATAGAAGGGAAGAGAAAGTTTGCTACTAACCAAAGAACTAATAATGCCCAATACCATCATAACACTGTTGATAACACCTACAAGAGACAGGTCACAAGGACTAGCATCAATTCCAGAACACAGGATTAGCATTGTTTTCAGAACATTGGGCAACAATATATGTATAGAAATGCCAAGAAATAACATCAGCTGGAAACATCAAGGAAAAATTACTATAGAAAACTTATTAATTAGGTTTTTGTCCCCTTTTCTATTCTTCTATTAATAAAGCTAATTAGTTACTGATTTTTAAGACTAATTTTATGATGCCATCCATTAACAAATTATAAGATGCTGATTTAGTCAATCTTGCCTGTCAAGATCAATGTTCAAGATCAAGGCCTAGAGCCATAAAGCAACAAATTATACTTCTGAGGTGAGAGATAATAAACCTAATCCTGATCTGTTAACATAATGCTTGTTTTCCCCCTATTACGGAATACTCAGATTTCAAACCTTAGCATAGATAAATTCAGACAAAACTCTATTGTACATCTAAGATTCAGGTCATTGCATCACTAATATTAGATTGTTCCTTTGAGCAGTTTTATGGCACTTGAATTATTTTAATTAATATCCACAATAACCCCTGGAAACCAAGTAGAAAACAACATTTGCCATAGGAGATATCGGACACATAAATAAATATTAAATAAATCATGTTATTGCAATATAACTTGCTAAGCAGTTCCTCATAATAGCATGTTTAATTTTGTACCATGTTGATGGGATTTTAAAATGTGCTTTCTTATTTAATGTTCATGACACTGTCTCAAAGGGCAGCTTCCCTAGAGTGGAAATCAAATCCTATGCTTTGAAACATGGAACTTTAAGTCTGAGATTGGTCTTTTCCATTTGTTAGTTCAAGCTAGGGTGTGAGGATTAAGGACCAAAAATGAATTTCCACTGAGAACTGTGGTTTGACTGCCCAACTTGAGGAAGAAAATAGAGACAAGTTCTTGTTCTTGTCATATCAGAGTTGACCAGTAAAGGAAAAAGGATCAAGTACCCTTGGAAAGAATTCCAGAATTCATGATCTATTGATTTGATCTACTATGATACTCCAAGCAGAAATAAAGACAATATAAGCTGGGCATGGTGGCACATGCTTGTAATCCCAGTACCTGGGAGGCTAAAACCGGAGGATCCGGGTTCGCAGCCAGCCTCAGCTACTTAGTGAGGCCCTCCACAACTTAGTGAGACCCTATTTCCAATTAAAGAATTAAAAATAGGACTGGGGGTGTAGCTCGGAGGTAGAATGCCTGTGGATTCAATCCCCAGTACTGCAAAAAAAGAGAAAGAAAGAAAGAAAGAAAGAAAGAAAGAAAGAAAGAAAGAAAGAAAGAAAGAAAGAAAGAAAGAAAGAAAGAAAGAAAGAAAGAAAGAAAGAAAGAAAGAAAGAAAGAAAGAGAAAGAGAGAAAAAAAAGGAAGGAAGGAAGGAAGGAAGGGAAAAAGAAATATAGACAATATAGAACTAGACAAAGGACGATCAGTCATGGTGGCTGGATTCATAGTGTTTTCTGACACCACTTTAAAGGGACCCTAAGAGCTGACTTCCTAACCTGTGTCTCCATTTCAGACCTCTGTCTCTGGTAACTTTTATTCCTTATGTCCAGCAGTCTACTGGGAATCCTCCATTCAGATGTCCTACAGGCACCTCAAGGTCAAGAAACCCAAGATAGAACTCATCACCCCTCTCCCAGCTGCTTCTCCTCATGTCCCAGAGCCAACTTCATGGGATGTGACCCATACATTTGCCTCAGGACCCATACTTAGAAGGGCTCTATACTTGGTTTAATGGTCTCCTATTGCCATGTTGGATTTTTCAATAATTTTCGAGCAACACACCCTGCATGTTCATTTTGCACTGGGCCACAAAAAGTAACTGACCAATCCTATCTCTTCTGAAATAGCTGTGGCATTACCCTTGGCACTGAAACCAACCATCTGAGACTCATCCCAGATTCTTTCCTTCCCAAATCCAGTCATGTGTTTTATGCCCAGGGTTTTCTACCAAGCAAAGGTTTAAAAAGACAAGTAGGCCAGGCATATAATTCCCGTACTTTGGAGGCTGAGACCTGAGGATCCAGGTTCACAGCCAGCCTCAGCTGGCTACTTAGTGAGGCCCTCCACAACTTAGTGAGACCCTGTTTCAAAATAAAGAATAAAAAATAGGACTGGGGGTGTAGCTCGGAGGTAGAATGCCTCTGAGTTCAATCCCCGGTACCACAAAAAAAAGACAAGTAGAAGTCAACTCTTCCACTACGAATCAAGATTCCTCTAAGATGGGTGCAGGGGTACACACCTGCATCCCAGTACTTGGGAGGCAGGGACAAGAGGATCCCAGGTTCAAGGCCAGCCTCAGCAATCCAGCAAGGCCCTCAGCAACTTAGTGAAACCCTGTTTCAAAATAAAAAATAAAATAGGGCTAGGGGTGTAGCTCAGTGGTAGAATGCCCCCGAGTTCAATCCCCAGTATCATCACCGCCCCCCAAAAAAATCTTCTATACCAAAGACACCTACTGATACCCCAGCCTGATACAGACGCTTCCTCTTGACCTTCCACCTGTCTATACCTGTTGTTTTATCCTCAAATCGTGCTCTCGTCCATCTCTCCCTGGCTGTGAGCCTCTTGATGGATGATCTTATTTTCTTTTGTGTCTTCAGTTCCTAGCTCTGTGCTTGACATATAGAAGATACTTAAAAAATGCTTATTGAAAAAGATTAATGTGATTTCAAAAAACTTTCATTCACTTTTGAAAAACAGAACAGTTTGATTTATACAACTGTTCTTTCTTTTTAGGATGAGCTTCATTTTTTTCCTAAAGCAACTCTCTCCTTTCTGCCCGGCACCTTAAAGTCACAAACAGCTCCAGAGCTTAGGTTACAACAACAATACATTTCATACTGTCCTCCTGGGTCACTATCCCTCAGGGTCACTTCTGCAAGTGAGAACAGCTGGCCCTGTATTTCTCTGGGGGCTGCAGGGCACTGCTGGTGTATTATGCACAACCACTGTTTGTGCCAAGATATTGCCAGTGCTCCCTGGCAGTGCCACCAAGAGTCCAAAGTTCAGGGAAACAAGAGTAGGGGGTGAGGTCCAGAGGAACGAGAAGGTCATCACTAAACCCAGACCCCTATGTTCTCTCACTAACATTCAACACTTCCATCACAGGAAATCCTGCGTGAAAACAATCTCTTGATTTGGCTGGGGCAGGCAATCAAAAGGAATCCTTCCATCCCAGCAGCACTGTCTAAGCACTTCAGTCTAACTGATAGACATATGAAAATGGATTTTTTATTCATCCACTCCCTCACTCAAATGGTCACTGCACATCTACTGGGGGAAACATGGCAAATGGGACACTCACGGGAAAGAAGGGCCAAAGAGGAACAGTCCTCACACTCAAGGAAATTAAGGATATTATTATGAGCTGGGCATGGTGGCGCATGCCTCTAGACCCAGTATTTGGGAGGCTGAGATGGGAGGATCACAGGTTTGAAGCCAGCCTCGGCAACTTAGTGAGGGCCTCCGCAACTTAGTAAGACCCTGTTTGTTTCAAAATTAAAAAAAAAAAAATGGCAAAGGCTGTGGGTGTAGCTCAGAGGCAGAAAGCCCCTGAGTTCAATCCCCCACACCAAAAAAAAAAAAAAAAAAAAAAATACACACACACACACACACACACACACACACATAATCATAGACTGACAAATTCCACTAACTCCCTACTATCCCAAGTATGGCATCCAGACCAGCAGCACAGGCATCACCTGAAACTGTGTTAGAGTTGCCAAATCTCAGGGCCCTTCCCAAGACCTCCTGCATTGGAGTTTGCATTGAGCAAGAACACAGAAAGGCCTCAGATATCTTAGAGACCGTGACATACTCACACACCCCGCCAGACCTCAATACTGACTCCACAGCATAAATCAAGTTCAAATCCAACCTCAGCTGCAAAGTCCACCCTGGATGGCTCCTGACCATAATCCTGAAGTTTTTCCTATCTCAGATTCCACATCTGACTCTCTGCTACTTCATGAGAACAGCCATCTGAAATTCCTCATCACACAAAGCAGGAACTAAAAGAAGTTCTGTTATCGGTCCAATGCCTACCACTTATGCCAGGTGGGCCTCATATTAGAGTCTCCGTGGGACAAATTCTGATATTTCCATGCCTGCAATATTTTTCAGTTTTCCCAAAATGCCTACTCAGAAAAAGAAGTAACAATTTAAGAACTCAACTGATGGAAGAATCTGATTCAAGCAGTTTACATTTTAAACACTGGAGCACAGCCGCTGCACATTTTCTACAATCAGAAGTGGGGTCTCAAAATAAGGCATGTCTTTATCTAATTATTAGAATTGGAAAAGCCAAGATTCAGCTGGAGAGCAAGCACAATTGGGAAATACTTACACAGCAGAACCTGCTAGTGTCCTTCTATGACTAATACTGCAATGTGCACATATATGCACACACCCACAATGCACATGAACATACACAAGCATGCACACACAGCGGTATATGATTCCTACAAAGAATTCCAAATATACATATACATACAGTCCATGTATGTATTTCAGGTGCTTCTAACTTGTAATCATGGAAACCCAAGATGGATAGGAGTTCTGTTTGTTTTTGTTTCCTTCATCTTCAGAAAGGGGCATGGGAATAGAAGCAATTCTTTTTTCTTGTTTGTTTTTGATGTTCATTTGTTTTGTTTGGGAGAGTTGTTTGTTTTTGTTTTGGAGGTGTTTTATGCAGCACTGGGGACTAAACCCAGAGACATTCTACCACTGAGCTACATCCCAGGTCATTCCTTTTTATTTTTTATTTTGAAATAGAGTCTCACTAAGTTGCTGAGGCTGGCTTTGAACCTATGATCTTCCTACCTCAGCCTCCCAAGCACTAGGATTACTGGCATGCATCACCGCACCCAGCTTCTATTTTGTTTTATTTAGGATTTTTTAATCTTTCCAAGAAGTTCAAGAAATTGACAATCACCGAAATCAGCAGTTCTTCAGCTTATAGACTTCAAAACTCTCTTACGAACTCCATTTCAAAGTTAGAACTTTTATAATATCAAGAAAGCAAACAACTCACAGAATGAGGAAAAAATTGCGAATCACTTAATATAGAAAGGGTTTGTATCAAGAATATATAAAGAACTCTTACAACTCCATAATGAAAGACAACTCAATTTAAAAATGGGCAAAGTGTCTGAATAAACATTTGTTCAAAGAAGATATGTGCACGGGTAATGAGCCCATGAAGAGATTCTCAGCATCATTAGCCAGCAGGAAAACACGAGTGGCATCCGAGAAATCAAAATCACAATGAGAAACCATTTCGGAGCCACTAGGATGGTTTTAATCAAACAGACAGATGATAGCAAGTGCTAGAGAGGACATGGAAAAATGAAACCCTAATCTACTTCTGGTGG
Organism: Graphiurus murinus; assembly: GCA_004027655.1. Taxonomy (NCBI): domain Eukaryota; kingdom Metazoa; phylum Chordata; class Mammalia; order Rodentia; family Gliridae; genus Graphiurus; species Graphiurus murinus. The sequence continues at coordinate 30,542 of PVLC010014019.1, read as the reverse complement.
GAATGTAAAATGATGCAGCTGCTTTAGAAAAACGTTCAGTGGCTATTCAGAAAATTAAACATAGTTACCACATGACCCCGTCATTCCTCTTCTAGTATACCCCTGAGAGAAATGAAACGTATGTCCACACAGCAACTTTTACAGGAGTATTCACGGCAACATTATTCATAACAGCCAAAAAGTGGAGACAGCCCAAATGTTCATCAACTGATGAACAGATAAACAAAATGTGATACGGCCACACAATGGACTATTATCCAACGAGCAAAAGGAACAAAGTCCTGATCCATGCTACAATATGGACGAACCTTGCAAACACTGTGCTGAGTGAAGGCAGACACAAAAGGCCACATAGCGCCTGATTTCCATTTTTATCAAATATCCGGAATAGACAAACCTATAGAGACAAGAACTAGATTAGTGGTTGCCCAAGGCAGGGAGAATTAGAGGAAAATTGGGAATGACTACGAAAGGGCATGAACATTCTAATTCAGTATTTACTTTATTAAATATACTTTTATTCGTGCATTATAATTACACATAAGAATGAGGTTCAGAATGACAGAAACTTGATGAAGAAAAAACCATTTAAATAATGCTGTGTGTATATGTGAAGTTATCAGTGCCAGTCTTCATAATATGTCCTGGGAGGAGCGGGAGGCGGTGGGGTGGGAGGCAGAGGACACTCACCAAGTGCTGTGCATGACTCTATCACAAGTTTCTTTTTAGATGATGAAAATGTTCCAAAATGGATTGTGGTGATGACTGCACAACTCGGTGAATGTATTGAATTGCATACTTCAAGTGGGTGCAGTATATGGTATGTGAATTATATCTCAATAAAACTGTTATGAAACAAAAAGACTATCTTAGTAATACTTTGAAAACAGTTCGAACCTCACGGACCCCATAAAAGGTTCTCAGAGACCTGCAGCGGTCTCCAGACCACAGTTTGAGAACCACTTACCCAGACGAAGCATCCAGAGGGGGTATTGTGCGTTATCTCCCTAGAAGCCATTTCCCCTCCCTCTCTCTCTCTCTCTAAAGAGAGCCCTGAATTTTAGGTATCCACTTTCCCCATGAATGCCAACACCAAGAGGAAAGCTGATCCCACCCTGGATCCCTGGTCAGCAGAGATTGCCTTAAACTAATTAGTACAGTTCCCATCCGTGATCACAGTCATCAACTCAGGAGTGGGCCTGTGACCCAGGAAGTCAGACTGCAGGACTTCTGTTTGGAAGACTGAGTTGGAAGTGACTTCTCTCTTCCCTGGAAGTGTCCTATGAAAACTGGCAATACTATAATCATTTCATGACCAGTCCAGGGGTGAAGCCATCCCAAAGGCAGGAAGAAGCAAGAGAGCCCCAGGGAAACAGGGCCGCCAACCTTGAAGTAAATCCTTAATTCAGGACTCCTGGATAGAGGAACCAGCAAATGTCCTTACTGTTACAGCCAGTTTGAATTAGAACTTTGCGTTGTTAAAAGCAGCAGGGCTGATATGCCATCCAAGGGAGTGGAGCAAACTCTCTCATTCTCTCTGCAGTCAACACCCTGCCTTTGCCTTGAGGGCATCAAGACATAAGACCACAGCAGACCATTGAGATAGCATTGTTTAATTTTGTTGTTGTTTCCCAGAATATACTTAATATAAAGAACTGTCTCGTGTACGCTAGGCCTAAAAATATCAATGCTAGGCCACAATGTTTTAACAAGTGCCTCTCCTTTCTATTCCTTTTGTGTCTGGTTTTCAATAGACTCTGGATTGCATTCTAGACGAGCTTGGTAGATAGAAGTATTGGATTGGCCTTACTGGCAGAAATGCTGTGGTTGTCAGCTGGATCTCACTTGGATTTTCACTGGCAAGATAATCACGGGTCCTAATATTTAGCAGTTATACATATGCTTAACAGGTGATCAATCTAATCCTCATCCCAAGAGATAGGGAGCTATCTTTTTGTCCAAACAAATTGATCACAATAGCACTCTGCATAAATTTTTAAAATTAATTAATTAATTAATTAAAAATAGTACTCTGCATTTGGGTGATGTTGTAACATTTACAACATTGTATTTACATTATTCAACAACCCAGTGGAGGTTGGCAGTTGAGGAATTGTTATGCCCATTTTACAGACGGCAGTTCGGAGGCCCAGTGACTTGCTCAAAGTCTTGCATAATCATAAAATGATGATGTTTGGGTTTACAGTCATTAGATTCTAAGTCAAAGCCTTTCCACTACTTAGGGTTAACTATAATAATATCTTCACATGATGATAATGCATCAAAGAAGCATATAAAAAATATCTTCACATAATAGCAAGATAGCAGTTGCTATTTTTTTTTCTTTAGTTCTTACTATAGGTACTAAGCTAGGCATTTCAATAAATCCATGAGATCTGTGCCATTACTATCTTCACTTTTAAGATGAGGAAATGGAGTCCAAAACAGGTAAAGTGGCTCACCCAAAGTCACCTGGCTAGTCAATAGCAGAGCTGGGATTTGAACCCAGGCAAGTGGTGCTCTAGAACCGAAGCACTGCACCACACTGCCAGCCTGCCACTTGGCCAAGCACAAAGCTCATTCATTGTATAGAGCTACTCTAGACAAGCTGCCTCCAAGCTGCCAGACACATACATGTTCAGTAAGGATCGAACCGATATTTATCAACACCAGGCAGGCATGGTGGCGCACATTTGTAATCCCAGCATTTGGGAGGCTGAGACCAGAGGATCCGGGTTCACAGCCAGCCTCAGCTACCTAGTGAGGCACTCCACAACTTAGTGAGACCCGGTTTCAAAATAAAGAATAAAAAATAGGGCTGGGGGTATAGCTCGAAGCCCCTGGGTTCAATCCCTAGTACTGCAAAAAAAACAAAAACAAAAACAAAACAAAAAAAACACCAACTCCAATGGATTACCTAATAATTTTTTCTTCTTCTGAAATTTGATCATACAAAGATTTCCTAAAATAAACCAGGGCTTAGATAATATTTATTACACTTGCCTGAAAGAATTATTGTAAGAATAATTACAACCCAATTTGACATATTCTGAAAGACACTACAGCTTGATTAGCTAACATCTGTTCCTCCCCACTCTTGTGCGCACGCACACACACACACACCTCTATTCTTTCTATCATGGCAAATTCTATGTCCAATTACAGAGAGGGAAGGCACCAGATACAGATGGTCATAGACACTTTTGTACCTTGGGCCATAGGAATGTGAGCCAATCCTGCCCATGGGATCTGATGGGTCCTGTAGGAAAGGTGTTCCCAGGAGGCATGAGGAAATGCTTCCTCTTGATGCTGGCTGTGACTGTGGACAACATCCAGTATTTTAGCCACCTTATAATCATGGTGGCCACAGTGACATCTGAGGATGGCAGAATAGAAAGATGGGAAGCACCCGGGTCCACACAGAACTGTGGAACCTCCTTGCAACTGTCCTTTCTCCAGACCTCTTACTAGGTAAGATAATAAATGTCCTAATATTTAAGCCACTTTAACTTGGCTACTCCTTTACTTGCAGCCAAAAGCATCCGAGGGCTCAAGTCCCAAGAGGCAGTGCTACAGAGAAGAGCGAGCCCTGGGTTTGCAGTCAAACAACCTGGGTTCTAATTTGCTTATTGGCAGGGGCCCAAACTGATTAATCTCTCTGAATCTCATTTTCTGCATCTGTAATATGTAATAACATCAATAAAATGAAGATAATTCAGGGTAATTGTGAAACTCACATAAGATAATGTGGGCACAGTCACTTTGTCAACAGCAATGTTTTGCTCAGATGAAATTTTTCTAGATAATAATTAAACCATAGACTTTTAAACCTGTAGCCATCCGCCCCACTCAACTTCTTTATTTTACAATTATGAAATGACTCACTCAATGTCACATAGCTGGTTGGTAATATAATCAGACCACACATATGACTCCCGATCCAATGCTCTCATGCCATCCTTGTACTGATAGCTCATGATCTAAATTAAATATTGTAGCCAGGCATGGTGGCACACACTTGTAATCCCAGTACTTGGAAGGCTGAGATAGGAGGATCACAGGTTCACCACCGACCTCAGCAACTTCAAGAGGCCCTCTGCAACTTAGTGAGATCCTGTTTCAAAATAAAATTAAAAAGGGCTGGGGGGTTTAGCTCAGAGGTAGAACACCCCTTGATTCAATCCCTACTACCACAAAAAAATAAAATAAAAGATAAATAAATTAAAGCTCGAGTACGTTAGCACTCATTCATTTAACTAGTGTTTAATGAACACATACTACACATCAGGTCTTAGGGACTAAGGGACCACCAACAAAAAAATATTCCTACATTCGTGAAATTTACAGTCTAGAAAGGAATTGTTGGCCCTACATCTATATTGATTGAGTACATATGCAAAGCACTATGCTGGATTGCTGTTCAGATACAAATACCAATTTCCAACCCATTCCACACACATCAGCCATGTCTGCCAACCTTTGCTGAAGAATGAGCAATGTGGAAGTCTATGCTTTACTCAGTACATGTCAGTATAAAAAAATGGCAAGTTCACTAGAAAGACTTGTGAATACCATGCCAGTGCCTGAAAAGTGGGTAGAATATGGCTAGGATTCTGCTCTAACTGAAGTAGCAAGAGTGAATGAAAGCAGGTTGGTACTAAGCCCCAGCCTTCTGCAGTATCCAGACTTCACGGGTTGGCTCATTTGGAAAAACTGACAGGGAGCATCCAGCAACTCCATTCCTTCCCTGGGTGTCTGTTGGGGGCCTTGGTCTTGTCTTTTACTCACTGTCCATGTGGAATTCCTCTTCTATCTTCCATAAACATTCACGCACAAGTGACGGGCTAGGGACAGCCTCTTAGACTGGAACTGGCCACTGGGGTGCTGAAACTCAGTCATTAGGCGTGTGCTTGAAAGTTGTCTTTGCCAAAGTACCAAAAATTCTATTATTTGGAAAAGAAATCTTTTCTTTGGTACTGAGGATTGAATCCAGAGGCATTCTACACCCTCAGCCTTATTTTATTTTTTTTATTTTGAAACAGAGTCTCACTACATTGCTGAGGGCCTCTCTAAGCTCCTGAAGCTGGCTGTGAACCTGAGATACTCCTGTCTCAGCCTCCCAAATGCTGGAATTGCAGATGGTGCCAGGTGCCACCATACCCAGCTGGAAAAGAGAGAGAGAGAGAGAGAGAGAGAGAGAGAGAGAGAGAGAGAGAGAGAAACTGAAGATTGAACCCAGGGGCATTCTACCTCCAAGCTACACCCCCAGCCCTATTTTTTTATTCTTCATTTTGAAACAGGGGCTTACTAAGTTGTGGAGGGCCTCATTAAGTAGCTGAGGCTGGCCATGAACCCGGATCCTCCTATTTCAGTCAATCCTTCTGTCTCAGCCTCCCAAGTACTGGTGTTACAAGCATGGTCCACCACGCCCAGCTCAAAAAGAAATATTTAAAAGCTGATGTCTTGCAAAAGCTGTTTCCTGTAATCAATATAGTGGTAAATGCAAAGATCCTGGGTGGGGCAGGGGAGTAGAATCCTTTGCCCTCCCCCTCTTGTGGAAGGCACACTGAGGAAGAAACCTTTTTCATGCAGGCCTGTCTTTCTTCACACCCTATAATCAGAGTGCAGCCAGGCAGTTCCCCCTTAGCCTCTGGCTGGGTTTACACTGCATCTTTGGATGCACAGGGATAATTTGAGGGTTCCACTAGCTGATCTATAAGAATACAGTGTACAGAAGCTGTCACAGCACTTGTGAATATAGTTTCCCTGCAGGCAAACACCATGTCTCCTGAGTGTGGCCTATAGTAGCCTTTGGATGGAGGTGTTCTGATCAGCTCTGGGCTGCCAAATTCCCCACCAGACTCGAGCCACTGTGAAGTTTGCAAACTGGCAGGGAGGGCCACTTGGGCTGTGCAGATCATGAATCCCAGCTGGCCTCAGTCACTGGCCCAAACCCTGACCTTGGATCCATCTACCTTGGTATCTGGAAACATCACCAAAAGTTCAGCTACTTCAGCTATGGGACAGTGTGTTCAAAACATGCAAGAGCTTTGACTCCAGACAATTCTAGATGCCAGCAGCTCAATCTCTTTTGAAAGATGAGGCCTTGAACGAGTCACTTAAGCTCACAATGTCTCTTTTTTTCTTCTCCATACAATGGGAATAATGCCTAACTCAAAGGTCTGTGGTAGACATTAGATGTAATGGTGTAAAGACCTGGCATGTGGAAGATGTTCAAAAATAGTACCTAGAGTTTTTCACAAGGTCCTAAATCAACAGTCCTGAAGTTTCTATCATCCCCTGTATCCATCACAACAGCCACTCCCAGCACCTTACCTTGCCAATGGAACCTATTTCAGCAGTTGTTTTTCATGTGTGTGTATGTGTGTGTGTGTGTGTGTGTGTGTGTGTGTGTGAGACTAGGAATTGAACCCAGGAGCTTTCTACCTCTCAACTATAATCCCAGCCTTTTTTTTTTTTTTTTTTTAAACAAGGTCTCACTAAGTTGCTAATGAACCTCTAAATTGCTGAGGCTGGCCTCAAACCTGCGATCCTCCTGTCTCGGCCTCTTAAGTACTGGGATTACAGGCATGTGCCATCACGCCAGCATGAGCAGTTGTTTTTCTTTCAGTCTGGGGGATGCTGACAATGAGCACCCAAAGGATGTGTGAGCAGAGTGTCTACACTTACTCTGGGCTCCACAGGCAGCACTCACACCCTGGAGAGAACAGGACAACTCATACATGCTCAAGAGCCCCTGCTGCTCCTGCAGAGCCTTGGAGTGAGGCAGGCCGGGTGAGAGCTCCTGAGAGCTCCGGACACAGCAGGCAGGTGTGAGCTACAGGAGGAGGGTGTGCATGAGTCTCTGTGACACTCCATACAATCCTGTAACTTTGTGATTCTCTAGGAGGGAGAGAGGGAGGAAACATAAATGGATTCTCCCAGAACAAGTGCTGGTGACACTAATGTATTTGTTCTACTTTTGAAATGTTTTTGTTCTCTAAACACATGGGAAATCTTTGTAACCTGATACCTGGAAGTATAATTTCAACTCCTTGTTTGGAATATTCTAGGAAGTATGAGGTTCAAAGTCATCGAAATAAAATTTTTAATTCATTTGAATTGGCTAAATGATAATAATCACGACCTGGGATGGGGCAGAAGAGGTAGAAAAAGGTGTGCCACAAAATTTCTTAGTTAATGTCCAAATCGGCATTTTGGAATCTAAACTCTAACCTCTTGGGCATCAGCTGGGCCGTGAGAACTCAAACTTTCCAAATTGTCATTAGGCTGAAAAACTTTATCATTTCGCAGAACACCAGAAAAACAAATGCAGATCCTCAGAGGACTGTTTATCTATTTGGAGGAAGGCTGAGTCTTGAGGGACAGTGGGAAAAATGTCAACTCCACCTGAGCCAGGCAGGGAAAGGGCCTGGAGATGGGAGACCTGCCAACCCTGCTTTATTATCGGCATTTACAAAGACTTACACCACCCGGACATCCACTCCAGGACTCCAAGGGAGACACGCAAATCACACTCTCTGGCTCACAAGACAGTGCATGCCAAACAGCAGAAGAACCACCTATCCTCCTAATCCTTTTATTATTAAGTTTAGCAGTGGTGCTTAACTCAGAATGAAACGTAAAGATCCTCCAGAAAAAAAGAAGAAAAAATCAGCTGGAGCCTACTTTCCTAGGAGATCATGGGGTGCTGCTTTTCTACCTTGAAACTTGTCCAGCTGTCAGTTTATAAATGAGTTTCACTGTCCTCGTGTCCCAAACTCCCACTAGCAAAAATTAAATTAAAAAAAAAAAAAAAAAACAGGCAGGGAAACACCTTTCATTCATACATAGTTAACACAGCCTAGAGGTGAATTCCTGCCGCTGGGAGACGCTGCCGGGTTCACCTCCCACAGGCAGTCCAGGGGCCTTGAGACTCCAGTCTGGGGTGAGAAGAGGAAAGCCCAGAAATAAATAATTCAAACAGATTTCAAGTCAGAAGCTAATAGTGTTGAGCCCTGACACGACCTTTCCAGACTGTTTGCGCGAATGAGGCATCTTTTTTTGGGGGGGGGGAGGGGATAATGGGAGAGAGGCTCACGCCTGCTTACATGTACACGCATCCGAAGTGCACACACCTGTGCACGCGCGCGTGCACACCCTTGCAGCTCACAGGAGATCCGCACACCCAAAGGCACTTAACTACCCGAAGAGAGGGCTGCCAGCACAGCTGCCTTCGCCTAACAACTCTCCTCGCAGCTCTAAGTTGGGCGATAGTGAAGGTCCACCGAGATTCCAAGGGGATCTTTTTCCCAGGACCCAGGTTCCTGGGAGACACCCCATTTGCTGGCCTCGGGAACCTCTTTCCTTTCTCTGAAACACTCAGACTTCACACGTTCCTTTCGCGGTAGCTCCAGTTCAACGCAGCGCGCATCCTACCCCTCAAAGCTGAAGCCCAAGGCTACCCAGCCTCTGTCACTCCGGGGAAACTTCGCCACTGCCCCACACAGAGAAATACAGACCACTGGCAGAGGGGCAGCAGGGGGCGGAAGGGGGACCCTGGAACCTGGGCGCGGGAGACAGAAATGAGTGAACCCGGGCTGGTGCATGCTTTTTCCACGTGGAGGAAGGGACGAAAGACGAGCGGGCGACAAGCAAGTGCCCCTCTGGGTTCGTGGGGCTCTCATCTCCAGGTAGAGTAGGGGCCAGAGGCCCCCCGGAGGCAGCTGCCCTGCGTCTCCAGCCTGGACGCAGCGAGATGTGGACGCAGGGTGCGTATCAGGGGAAGGGGCCCGGGCGCGGATAGCGTGCGCCTGGAGCCTGCTAGGGACCATGCCCCCCTGCCTGGCCGAGGTCCCCAGCCTCAGAGAGCAGAAGATGCGAAATCTGTCTTTCTGGCCGGGCTCCTCCGCTCGGGTGGGCTCTCTCCCCGCGCACACCCACCCGCAGAGGCCCCCCAGCCCGGCTCTCGGCGGGCAGCCCGCGCCCAGCACCCACTCCCGGTGCCTCCCGCACCTGGATGTGGCAGGAAATCTCCGAGTCGTCCAGCAGCCGGATGGTGCATTTCATCTCCTGGCTGAGCGATTTGATGCTGGAGCTCCGAAAGTGGATCATCTTCATGGTCCTCCTGCCTCTCCGCATACAGTGGCAGGAAGCGAACATGCACCGCGGCGCCGGGGAGCGAGCTGGAGCTCGGGCCGGCGGCGACACACACGCTGGCTCGCGCAGCGTCCGGGACACCGGGCGAGGCTCAGCCCGGGGACAGCGGCGGCGTCGGGTGCCTGCGGCCACACATGCCTGGCGGCCGGGCGCGGCGGGCGGGTCCTGCCTCCCCCTCCCACTCGGCTCCCCCGCCTCGCCCGCCGCTTTCCCCGCCTCCTCGTGTCGCGCGCGCTCGTGCGCCTCCCTCCGCCCCGGCTGGCTCGCGGAGGATGCCTGGCGCCGGCGACCCCCAGCGGGCGCCCCACGCACTCACTCCCGCGCGCCGGGACCGCCGAGCAGGTGGCGGAGGGCCCGCCCGACCGCGCGGCCCCGATCCCTGGCGGTGGCCTGCTCGGCCGCCGCCGCTGCGTCAGGCTGGGCCCGACTGCCTTCCTCGGCCTCGCCGCCTCCTCCCTCCTCGGCCGCGACCGCTCCGGCTCCCGGCGGTGCCGATCCCCACCGCGGCTCGCTCAAGCGCCCGACAGCACCCCGCACTGCTCCGACCCAGGGACCCAGCCACCGGCAGGAGGCCGAGAGCTACTCTGACCCACACCCGCAGAGGGGATTCCGCTGCGGGAGAAGATAGTGGAGCGGGTTGGCGAGCCCCCTAGAGTGACAGCTGCTCCTAGAACCCGGCTTGCAGTAACAGTCGCTGGTGTCCTGGGGATTTTTAAAGCCATTGGTTTCTTTAATGTTAACTGGGGGTCAAACCCCTTCTCTAAGAAATTCAGAGCCTCCCTTAAGCATTTTCTCCTTTGTACCTCCCAACGTTTCAGTAAGATCTTTGGTTGCACACCTTTAGACCCCAGCAAGAAGGACCCCTCCCCTTTTTGAGACCCTCCTCTGCCTCCGGTTGTCCAGGAATCTGGGAATCTCCTGGCAAAGGAGACGTGTCTCAGCCCTTTCAGACTAATCTCTGGGCTCGAGGAGCCCTGTAATTCCCTGCCACCTCTAGGAATTCTGTCATCCCCAGAGGAACTCCAGTCTTGTGTGATGTGTGCTAGGCCCAATAGGTGGCCGAGGGGTGGTGGCTGTTGAGGCGAGTGGGTGGAGCTGGACTTGATGCCAGCTGTCAGTTGTTTCGAGGTTTGCCACACCTGCACAGGTACGTTCTATCCTGTGTTGGAGGAGAGGTCCAGAAATTTTGCCTAACCCTGACAAGGTCGTACAGGCCACAGGCTTTAAGGATGCCTGGTGGGGTAGGCTGCACTAGGAGGAGTCCCATTGCCTAATGAACATCCTGCCGGCCAGCATCTGCTTCAGATTGCCCAGCTGCAACCGTTTGTCAAGATAGAAGCACAGAGTGTATTTTGTGTAGCATGTGATAGCTGGATTGTGGCTTTTAAAAACTTAGATAATGTTATGCGGGCCTCCATGTGTACTCTTCTCCTGGGCCCTTCCAATTTTAGGGCAAGGCTCAATGGAGAAGCCAGGGCCCTGAGAAGACGTGGCTGGAGTCTTGGCACAGCTACTGGCCAACCCTGGGGATCTTGGGAAAGTCTCTTCATTTCTTTTCTCAACTTCAAAGAGGAGTACATCTGGGCACCATGGCCCATGCCTGTAATCATTTGGGAAGCTGAGACCACTGGAGAATCACAGGTTTGAGGACAGCCCCCGCAAATAGCAAGACTCTCATCAACCTAGCAAGACTCTGTTTCAAAATAAAAAATAAAAAGGCCTGGGGGTGTAGCTCAGAGGTAGAATCCCAATACCAAAAAAAAAGCAAAGTGAAGGGGAGTACAGCTGTGGAGCTGTGGTTGTTCCATCCATTTCACAATGGCTGAGACGCTGGGAGGAGACAAGACCAGTAGAGGACAGGTACAGTGTGGAGAGCTCACAGTCTGCAGTGATGTGCACATGATGGTAGAGACAGGACCCTACCATTTTCTGCTTTTAAAACTGCAACTGTGGTTAGATCATCTCTCCCAACCCAAAGTGCAGAGAACCAGACAGCAAAGAAAAGCTTCCATCCAACATAGTCTGTGCTGTTCTTCAAGACCACACACTTGTCCATCCTAAGTGATCATTAGGCTCCATATCTACCCCAAATTTCAAGGAAGCAAAATAAGACCAATAAGGACTATATGAAAAAAAAATAGAATAGAACAAAGACCACCCAATGTTGGATTGCAAAAAACAGAATCTTGAGGAAATGGAAAGAATCTGAGATTGGTTATCTGGCCTAGTTAGAAATAAGGGCTGAGATTTCAACCAGTTTAAAAATACAGGCCCTGGAAACTATGGGCATATGGGGTGGGGGGCTGGGTAAATAACCACTTATGGTCACATGAACTAAAGTACCCACTAAAGACAAGGCTTTTGAAAATCAAGTGGCCATTATAAAATGTGGAGGAGGAAGAGGAGGAGGAAGAGGAGGAGGAGGAGGAGGATAGGAGTAATTCAAAAATGAACTAAAGAGTTGCGTTTAAGCTGGGCATAGTGGTACACACCTATAATCCCAGCACTTGGGTGACTGAGACAGGAGGATAACAGGTCTCCAGGATGCCAGTCTCAGCAACTTAACAAGACCCTGTTTTAAAATTAAAGGGGGTGTAGCTTGGAGATGGAATGCCCCTGGGTTCAATTCCTAGTACCAAAAGCAAGCAAAACTTCATCTACAAATTACCAAATTACAAAGTCAATTGAATTATCAATCTCATCAGATTTCTTGTGTGAAAGATACCATAAAAAAAGATTGGGATTCTGGGAATCAGAATGGAACTAGAAAGAGGTATTTAAATGATTCCTAATAACTTAAGCCCAAGTCCTTATTGGTAGCAAAAACAGACTTTTGTCTATCATATAATGAGACATCTGTGCCTTATTAAAAGACATTTATTCTGTCCTTTATCTGAGGCAGCTTCCTTGGAAAGAGAAGCCAACCATCTCCCACCCTCCTCCATCATCTCTATCTACTCTACTCCTAATACTTGAATCAGATCCAGGCATATCCTGGAAAAATACTTACAAAGTCAACAACAGGAAGAGAAAGAACCACAGATACTGCTCATTTAAATTGAAGAGTGTGTACATAAATCAACCTCTCAATTTGAGTATATTTCCCAGTGACTTTAGTTTAGATGTACAAATTTATTGACTGAGTTTGGACTCAGTTAAATGAAGATGAGAAGAAAGGAATCCCCTGGTGTGTCCACAGGAAAGAATAAAGGAGGAGGAAATACCACAGTGGGTTTTCACATGTAGCCAGCTTGCCTCTCTTCTGATCATGTCTCCTAGAGGACCACCATCTTTGAAAAGCATCATAGTGGCAGTTCTCTGTGACCAGAGATGCTGTCAAAGACATTGCAGGTAAAAGGAGCTTTCTTATTTAGATGGGGATTCTGGGAGCCTGTGTTGGCATAGAACAAATAGTGTTACTTAAGCTTCAGTGACAAGGATGGTATAGGTACAATCAGGAGCGGTGGCACCTGAGTAGGCTTCAGAGTGATGTGACCTTTAGGGATTTTGTTGGTGGCCTAGCACCCAACTAAAGGTTGGGTCCTATTAATCTGCAGGACATAACATTTCTATGTCTGAGGAACAAAAGCCTAAATCACCCCTACAAAAATTCTCAGATCCAAGACTGTCTCCACATAAGACCACAGACATTTGATTAAAGGGAAAGTGGGTTCATTTGAGATATGAGAATATCAGCCATAGCAGTGGCAGCAATGTCCAGTTCTTAGCAAAAGTAGTGTCTCATTCCCAACAATACTTGCTGCTATTCCTTATCAATAAGAAAAAAGAAAAAAAAACCCACTCATGGGTCACAGTACTTTGGTGAGGCACAAATGTATAATAAGTTAAATAGAAATATAGCCTATGTTCATAGATAGGAAGACTCAACATTGTTAAAATGTTAGTTCTTTCTAACCTTATCTATAGATTTAATGCAATCCAAATCAATTTCCCAATAATCAATAATTTTTTTCTAAAGTATATATGGAAAGGGAAAAGACTCAGAGTAACTGAAAAAATACTGAAGTAAAATAAACTTAGAGGATTGGCACAACCTGACTTCAAGGCTTAATATAAAACTATAGTAACCAAGATAGTGTAATACTGGCAAAAGAATATACAAATTTATGGAACAGAATAGACAGCCCAGGAATAGACCCATGCAAACAGTCAACTGATCTTTAACAAAATAACAAAATCAACCCAATGAATAAAGGATAGTCATCTTAACATATGGTACTGAAAAAAAACTGGATATCCAGATACAAAAAAAAAAAAAAAGGAATTGATATATAGACCTTACACTGTTCACAAAAATTAACTCAAAATGGATCATAGGCCTACATGTAAAATAGAAAACTATAAAACTTCTAAAAAATAACATAGTAGAAAATCTATATATCCTTAATTTTGGCGATGAATTTTTGTATAAACACCAAAAGCATGATAAGTTAGACTTTGTTTAAATTTAAAACTTTTGCTCTGGAAAAGACTGTTAAGAGGATAAGAAAATGAGCCACAGACTAGCAGGAAATATTTGCAAAACACATATCAGACAATGGACTTACATCCAAAATATGCAAAGAAGTCTTAAAATTCAATAGTAAGAAAAAAAATAATCCAATTTTAAAATGGACAAAAGATCTGAGCAGACACTTCACCAAAGAAGATATCCAAATGGCAAATAAGTGTCTTAAATGATGCTCAATATCATGTCACTAAGGAATTACAAATTCAAACAACAATGAGACATTATAAACAACAAAGAGACATCTAATATATGGATAAAATCTAGAACACTAGCCAAGCATGGTGGTGAATGCCTATAATCCTAGTACTTGGGAGTCTGAGACAGGAGGATTTCAGGTTTGAGGCACCCTCAGCAACTTAGTGAGACCCTCAGAAACTTAATGAGACTCTGTTTCAAAATAAAAAATAAAAATAAAGGGCTAAGAATGTAACTCACAGGTAGAACACCTCTAGGTTCAAGCCCTAGTCCCACCCCCTTAAAAAGTCTAAAACACTTGACTGTTATGGTTAGATATAGAATGTCCCCTGAATGTATTAATGTTCGGAATTGATGTCATTAAGTCATATTGATTGTAATCCCATCAGTGGATAAATCCATTGTAACAGATATGATAGGTGGTAACATAGGCAGGTAGGGTATGGCTGCAGAAGGTGGGCCCCTCGGGGTGTGGCCTTAGGGACTGTGCTTTTGTCTTTGAATCCCCTTCATTGCTTGCTCACACTCTCTTGCTTCCAGGTTCCATGATGTGAGAACAGAGCCTTTCTCTCTCCCTCTCTCTGCTTCCTGCTGCCATTCCTTGAGCTCTGCAGACCTGGCCTAACATAGACTGAATTCTGGAATCTCCAAAAAACTGAGCAAATAAATCAACCTTCCTCTAAGTTGTGTGGCCGGTTGTTTTTGGATTACATCAGTGAAAATATTGACCAAGAAAGAAATTGGTATCAGAGAAGTGGGGTCACTGCTACATCTAAGTCTGACCATATTTGGTGAGTCTTTGGAACTGACTTACGCGAAGCAGTTGAATGAGCCAGAATGCTGATAGAAAGGTGGATGGTAAAGCCGGGCGTGGTGGCGCACGCTTATAATCCCAGCATTCGGGAGGCTGAGACCAGAGGATCCGGGTTCGCGGCCAGCCTCAGCTACCTAGTGAGGCACTTCGCAACATAGTGAGACCCGGTTTCAAAATAAAGAATAAAAAATAGGGCTAGGGGTACGGCTCGGAAGTAGAATGCCCCTGAGTTCAATCCCCAGTACTGCAAAAAAAAAAAAAAAAAAAAAAGGTAGATGGTAGAGAATTTGCTTGGGAGATTTCAGAGGGCAAAGAGGACTCTATAAGAAAATGGAGTAGAGGCCACACGTGTTATATTCTAGCAAAGAAATTATCAGCATTTTGCCTGTGTCCTGAAACTTTGTGTGAGGCCGAATTTAAAGATGATGGACTGATTACGCTGGCAGAGAAAATCTCAAAACTGCAAAGTATCCCAACTGCATTGTGGATATTGATGTCTGTGTTCAGTGAATTGTACACCCAATTTGGGGAGCAGAAAGCAGAGTAGAAGCTGTATAGATTTGCAGTTTGTCCCGAAAGACATGTGTAAGGCTGTGGCCCAGAGAGATGGTGTTGTGAAACAAAGTAAGATGGCTGAAGGGAGATCAATGTTTTGCATAGGAACAAAGAAAGAAATGTGGTTAGAGTAGTTTAAGCTCAAGTTCATAACCATGGAAACAATGGCCCAAGTCATTGTGGCTATAATTTAAAAGGGCCTGGTAGTGGTGACCATCATTGAGGCAAGCCCAGCAGCAGCTATGATTGAAATGGGCCCAGTGGCAGTGATTGAAAAGAGTGACTACCTTTCCTGCTGATGGTCATTCTTGGTGCTCATGAAATGCTGGCTTTGCTGAAATAAAAGGAGTCATGAAGTCTTTCTCTAGATTTCAAAAAAAGGCCTGGGATTCCAGGCAATGTGTGGCAGGGTTGGAATCCCTGCCAGTAGGCCCAAATGGGGCAATTCATGAAGCTGTGAGGGTAAAGCCAAGGTTGCAAGAAAAATTCCAGTGATTTAGAAATACCAGAAACATGGAATGGCTTTGAGGGAAAGCTGCAAGCTGTGAGCCATAAAGGTAGGCTGGAAGAGCAAGTACACCACCCTTTGCAATCAACCAGGCCACAGGGGTGGGGCTACCAAGGCTCCTTAGAGATTGCATCTCACCACCATGTTCCCCAGATGCCAGAAATGGAACTGCAAGATTAAATGTTTTCCCTGATGGATTTTGATCCTGTTTTTGTCCCATTCCTTCCTTCTATATAGTCCTAATCCTCCTTTTTGGAATGCAAATGTTTACTCTGTGCCATTGTACATTGGATGTATGTAACTTGCTTTTTATTTTTACAGAGGCTCATAGCCAAGATTTTACCCAGAGTCTCAAGAGACTTTGGGACTTTTTGAGTGATGCTGGAACTGTTAAAACTTTGGGAACTCTTGGAGATGGACTTAATGCATTTTGCATTCTGAAATGGGCATGAGCTCTTCAGGGGCCAGGGGCAGAATGTTATGATTAGACACAGAAACCTAAAGAGCCCATGTATGAATGTTCAGAATTGATATAATTAAGTCATATTGATTGTAATCTCATCGGTGGATAAATCCATTGTAATGGGTTTATCGGGTGGTAACCTAGGCAGATAGGGTCTGTCTGAAGAAGGTGGGTCCCTGGTAGTGTGGCCTTAGGGACTGTGCTTTTGTTTTCAAATCCCCTTGGTTGTTTATGCTTTCTTGATTCCAGTCTCCATGATGTGAGAGCAGAGTCTTACCCTCTCCCTCTCTCTGCTTCCTACCACCATGCCTTGAGCTCCACAGACCTGGCCTTACATAGATTGGACTCTGCAATCTCCAAAACACTGTGAGCAAATATATCTTCCTTCCTCTAAGTTGCATGGTCAGTTGTTTTGGATTATGGCAATAAGAATGTTGACCAAGACACTGACAACACCAAATTCTAGTGAGAATGTAAAGGAATAGGAGCTTTGATTCATCACTGATGGGATGGTAAAATGGTACAGCCACTATGGAAGACAGTTTGGTTTTTCTTTTGAAACTGAACATAAGTTTACTAGATAAACCAACAATTCTTCTCCAAGATACTACTCATGCAAACAAGTTGAAAACTTATGTCCATACAGAAACCTGTACATGGATGTTTACATCAGCTTAATTCTTTTGTTTTGGTTTGGTTTAGTTTTTGTAGTACTGGATATTGAACCCAGGGGCATTCTACCTCTGAGCTACACACCCAGAACTTTTTTTTTTTTTTTGAAACAGGGTCTCACCAAGTTGTGAAGGCCTCACTAAGTTGCTAAGGCTGGCCATATACCTATGATCCTCCTGTCTCAGCCTCCCAAGAACTGGGGTTATAGTTTTGTGCCACTGCACCTGACTAGCTTTGTCAAAAAAGTGAAAGAAACCAAAATGTCCTTCAATAGGCAAATGGATAAACAAACTGGTACACCTGTGCAGTGGAATATTACCCAGTGATAAAAAGAAATGGGCAGCCAGCCTTGGCAACTTAGCAAGACCATGTTTCAAAATGAAAAATAATAAAGGCTGGGGTATAGCTCAGAGGTCAATCCCCAGTACCAAAATAAAAGAAAAAAGGGAAAGAAAAGGGCTATCAAGCCATGAGTTGAACAGAGGAACTTAAAATGTGAAAGAAGCCAATCTGAAAAGGCTATAGAATATATTATTCTGACTATATGACATTCTAGGAAAAGCAAAACTGTAGAAACAGAAGTACAAAGATTAGCAATTACCAGGAATTGGAGTGGGGGGTAAATAAGTGGAGTCCAGGACACATTTTAAGGCAAACGAAGTGTTCTGTACGATATTCTAAAGATGGATACGTGACAGGACACAGATGTCACAACCCATAGAACTGAACAACATGAGTGTAAACCCTAACATAAATTATGAGCTTCTATTAACAGAAACATATTGACATTGTTTCATCAGTTGTAACTAATGTGCCACACTAATGCAAGATGCTAAAAATGGGAGAAATTGAA
Source organism: Graphiurus murinus (assembly GCA_004027655.1). NCBI lineage: Eukaryota > Metazoa > Chordata > Mammalia > Rodentia > Gliridae > Graphiurus > Graphiurus murinus. The sequence continues at coordinate 12,792 of PVLC010014019.1, read as the reverse complement.
ATTGGGGTGGGAAGAGAGGATATATGAAAACTCTGTGCTTTCTGCACAACTTTTCTGTAAGCCTTAAAATGCTCTTTTAAGAAGTCTATTTTTTAAGTGATCATTGAAAATATGTCAAACCCTTCTATAAAATCCAGCAAAAATACTTAGGGGGCACACAGCTCCATGTAGGCACTTAGCTATATCCGCCTCGCAGAGCACCTGGCTGGGCCTTGGATGTGCCTATTTGAACATCCCAGTTTGATGGTTAATTTCACTATAATTTTATTATTGTCAGTAAAACTCTTTGCCTTTCAGGTAAGTATAAACATTTAGTTTTCTTTTTTAGTTAATGTGCTCTTTACACAATTTTTAGTACTATAAAAGATATGTTCATGTCTCATTATGATGATTAGCAGTTAGATGACTGGTTTTTCATTAATCCTCTCCACTGTTGTTTCCTGTTTTTTAGTTTTTATTTGCCTTTGATGCTTTTAATTAGTCCATTTCAGGTTATTGATGGAATTTATCTATCTTTTAAATGTAATTTAACTAATTCTACTCATTCAGAGTGAATTCAGTCCCTTATGACAATAGGAGAGTGTGGTTTTGTCCAAATAATTTAGGAAATGTGAGGTTATCAATAGTTGTATTTTGTGTCCATTTTCAGAATTTTTGTTATTGAATTAAGTGAAAATTACAGTTTCAATATTTTTCTTTCTACACACATCACCTCTTTAATTTCTTGGTATAATTTCTTGAAAACCATTCAAAAGAATGAAAATATAATGATTCAAAGATTTTTCTAAAGCTATAAAGACCTCCAATGAGCATTTTATACTTACCTATTTATTTTAACACAGACTTATTTATGGAAAGATTTTCTATTAAATTTAAAGTCATCAGATTCACAAGACAAACATAGCAGTAAACCAAGTACTGTGTGCATGTATGTCATTGTCAACATGATTTGCATTATGATGTGAGACCATAATGCACCAATAAACGCACATTTAAAAAAATCAAACATAGCTGTAAAAAAATGAATCTGCATTACTAATTAGGTAATCCATAACTATTATCTCTAATATTCTAAATATTTGAATTTATCTGCCCTGATGTCTTCTCTTGCACAATTTAGATGTTGACTTTGCAAATTTCACATCAAATGTAACCATGGCCCCCCACAAACCACACCACCACCTCAGCCCTGCTCCTACACATTTAGCAAACAACAATAGAAGATGCAATTGTGTATGTGTGTCTGTGTGTCTGTGTGTGTGTGTGTGTGTGTGTGCAAGTGCATGCAGAGCTAGGAGATGAGCTCAGGGGCATTCTACCTCTGAGCTACACTCCCAGCTCTATTTAATTTTTTATTTTGAAACAGAGTCTCCCTAAATTGTTGAGAGCCTCGCTAAGTTGCTGAGGCTGGCTTTAAACCTGCAATCCTTCTATCTCAGCCTCCCAAGTACTGGGATTACAGGCGTGTGCCACCATGCCCGCTTAGATGCAATCTTTTTTTTTTTTTTTTTTTTTTTTTGCAGTACTGGGGATTGAACTCAGGGGCATTCTACCTCTGAGCTATACCCCCAGCCCTATTTTTTATTCTTTATTTTGAAACCGAGTCTCACTAAGTTGCGGGGTGCCTCACTAGGTAGCTGAGGCTGGCCGCGAACCCGGATCCTCTGGTCTCAGCCTCCCGAATGCTGGGATTACAAGCGTGCGCCACCACGCCCGGCAGATGCAATCTTTTTTAAGCATCTACACATATAAAGTGAGAAATAGGTATTGATTGATAACAATAATATTAAAATGCTGGTTACAAAGTCATAAAATTGATTGCAAAAGCTAAAATGCCTCACACAAATGCCAAATTGCTCATTTTATCTGCTGTATGGAAATTGTCAACAGCCTAATTGGGACCACAGAAAGCAAAAGAAACAGAAAAGTGCCCCCATCAGATGATACTATTAGCAAACACACAGATGACATTTTATATGATGGAGAAAGCATTCTAGGTCAGGAGATTATCTGTTGATTAATGGGACTGAAGATATGAGTAACTGTGTCACTTTGTAGGACTAATTAGAAGCAGCAAAGAGGAATGCTTCAAGGAATGTTATTTGTTCCACAAACAAATTGCCAAATCAAACCACTGCAGATGAGTTATTTGAGGTAATAAATGAAGGTTTGGAGGGAGAGAATATGACCGAGACAGTACAAGTATCTGTGCACTCATAGTTTAGCCACAACGTCAGGGAGACAGAAAGGCCCCACACAGCTCGGATCGTGTGTGAAACCCTGAGACTCAAGTAACACATGGTGTTTATTCAGAGAGAAGCTCTCATATGTAAATGTTTGCCTATGGCTCTGAATTGCACATGCAATGATGAAACTGAAATGGTGAATCTAACAAAACAAGAGCTCCTAGAGTCCATCTGGTTTCAGCTTTCAGTGAAGTGTGGGATCAGGGTACCACCCTGCTTTTCATACCCAAACCTACTGACAACCAAAGGAGAAGGGATGTCAAGAATGTATGAGCTGAAATGACTATTTGGGGAAAATGAAAAAATGCTCTTTGCAGATTTGTTGAAGGACATTCTTAACCTAAATACAATAGTGTAACTCACATTTTTGTGTACCTGAAGGCAAACTGAAATTAGAAATTAAAAAAAAATTAAATGTATAAAAACATGTGTGTGTGAATATGTGTCATGGATTCAAAGCAAAATACCAACTTTGGAGAAGTAAAGTTAATATCATCCACCTGCGAAGATTAATTGATTTCACTAGTGAGTTGATAAGATTAGAATGTTGGCATCTCATTGTCAACATAATTTACACTATGATGTGAGACCATAATGCAAAAAGAGTGTTGATATCTATATCTGCAAAAAGAAAAGTCTCGACTTTATTTTTAAATATTTGTTTAGACAAAATTTAGCTGTAACTTGAACCATATGAAATTGGCATTTCTGCATGTCATGGATAGCCTAGTATTGGCAATTCCATATGATTCAATCTATTATTCAAAATCTACCACTGTTATCTGCCGGGGGCCAGCCCTCAAAGAAGCGGTAGAGCCTGGGGGTCCCTCATTAGGTGGGGATCAATACGAGGTCGAGAGCGAGTGAGAGTATGCTTACACCATGTATGTTAAGACGCATCTGTTTTTTTTTTTCATCTCATGAGTGATATTTATGCTCATTACAACAAGGTATACAAAAAAAGGAATTTTTACAGCCCTCTTTTTCCTGGAGTGAAGTGGGTACATCTTTAACTGGAAAGACTATTTCCTATAGTGTTTGCTAAGATTAGGGGAGCAGCAGAAAAAATACAAAAGTGTAAATGAATTATTCTTTTAGTAGAGAGCAGGAGCAGCAAAGGAGGAGCGGGGATAAAGGTTAAAAGCGAAGAGGAACTATTCATTAGATAAATCTTTCCTATTTGCTCAGGCAGCTAAAAGAGAGTTAATAAGTTTTTAGGTAAGCGGAAAGTTTGGCAAGCTTTCTGTCTTGAAGCTTCCTTCTGTCTTATGATAAGAAACCTAAGTTCTCTTGACTCAGCTGCTGGTATTTGTAGAGTTAATGGATACCTCTTGAGCCAGGCCTAGGCCTTTGTTCTCCTGATGACAGCATCCTGAGCCTCTTAAAAAACCTTTTTTAATGTGGAAGCAAAGCCCAAATTTCCAGAATAAAATAATGTAAAGTGAGAAATGTCACATGTCCCTTATTTAGCAGGCTGAGCCTTGCTCCAAGCCCCAACTGGTTAAGGTAACGCCGCAGTTATCACCAGAAATGGACACAGAATTTGAAATTAGTCATTTCAAATATTAAAAGATATCTAAAAGAAGTTATATGTAAATTTGTCACAAATCATCAAATTGCACACTTTAAATGAGTATTTTTGTATATAATATTTCAATAAAATAATTAAGATCACAAGAAGTAAAAGGTTTCTCATAAAGGATGGGAAATATTTTTTAAATAGTACAGGAAAGGAGGGGATAGCAGGGTGGGATTCAGAAGGAGCTTTGTGCATGGCTTGTACACATGAACCTCACTATGATGTATAACTGCAATGCCCTAATAAAGGTATAAAATGTTAATGTTTAGCCGGGCATGGTGGCGCACGTTTGTAATCTCAGCATTCGGGAGGCTGAAACCGGAGGATCCGGGTTCGAGGCCAGCCTCAGCTACCTAGTGAGACACTCCGCAACTTAGTGAGACTCGGTTTCAAAATAAAGAATAAAAAATAGGGCTGGGGGTATAGCTCGGAGGTAGAATGCCCCTGAGTTAAATCCCCAGTACCACAAAAAAAAAAGTTAATGTTTGTTTAATTTTAATATCTCATCTAATTTTTGTACTTTAATTATAATCTTATTATAAATATATAGATATTGAATTTTTCATCAAATCCCAATACATGATTCTAAATTCCTTCCAGTTCATCCCAGTATGCTATAGAAATTCTATGAATGCCAAGAAATGAAAAATGTAGATATGGAAATAGACTTCTTGCTGTCCATCAAAATACCTTCTCCCCTTCATTCATAGGGTTTAACTGAATAATTGTCTATGCGCAAGAGCCCTCACTTCGGTCACCAGATAGCCCTGACTGCTGGGACAGAATACATGTGCTTCTTACAGAGCCCCTGCTTAGTTTGCTGAGTTAGGAGGTGAGGGATCTGTCAAAGTGCATCCCAGGAACTCTGCAGAGTAGATCATTTGCCCTTTAATTCCAAATGACCCTAAGGTGAAACAGGTTGGCCATGTTGGGGTCACTGAGCAAGCCAAAGTTTGAAACTAGTCCCTCTAAAAGCAGAGGCAGCAGATGTTGAAAACACATCCTATTTAATGCTGTTTGGCCACCCAGTTGGGGCTGGCTGGAGGTCAGATTGTTAACGTCAGCAGAATGTAATTTAGTTTTTTCCCATGTAAACATCATGTGAACTCATTAGTCTGAAGCGCCCATTTCCTGGGGAGAATGATAATAATGAGATTTTACAGGGTACACACTTGCCTTCCTTGCTCCTTTGTTCTGCTAAAGTATCCCCAGAGGCCACTGGTGCTATTTTTGAAGGGAAGTAAGGGGCAGAGTCCACTGAGTGGATCACATAGGCAGCCTGCCCCTGTCCTTGGCAGGTGTTCATTAGGCCCCACCATTCTGGGTCAATTCAAGCAGATACAAAAGTGAGGAGGTCAGAAATCTCTACTGATGTGTTACTGTGGTTTGCTGAAGGCACATGCTATTGTTTCAGAATAAGATTGTGAGAAATAGCAGGAGCTAGAGAAAGTTGTTCTGGGGAGCGACTTCAGGTGTGAGGTCTATCCACTCTTAGAACTTGCCTCTTCCTCTCAGAACCTCACTGTTAGCCAAGCACCTTGGACCCTGGGATGGCCCCAGCTAGCCAAGGCTTCCTGGCCTGAGATGTATTTGTCCCTGCATAAATGCTGCCCAGAGCACATGTCCACACTCAACTGCCCCAGCCCCACTCCTTCAATGTCTGTATGGTAAGTGAGCAACAAGTCAATATAATACCTTAATTAGTACTAAGGAAGTAATGGGTAATAATGACTTAGGCATTATCCCTCAAAAAAAAAAAAAAGTAACATACAGTTAACCAACTGTTAAACCTGAGCCCAAATTTGCCAGTGATGGGGGTTTTAGGCAACATAGCAGGCTAATGGAGAAATTTTTGGAAAGGGCTTGGGGAATGGTCTCGTGTGTGTGTGTGTGTGTGTGTGTGTGTGTGTGTGTGTGTGTGTGTGTGTACTGGTTATTGAACCCAGGTGCAGTCTACCTCTGAGCTATACCCCTGCCCTTTTGATTTTTTTTTAAATTTTGAAACAGTCTGGCTCTGTTCCTGAGGCTGGTCTCAAAGCTGTATTCTTCCTGTCTCAGCATCCCAAGTACTGGGATTACAGGTGTGCACCACCACTTTCAGCTATATGGTCTCTTTTAGCATTAAATAAGCCATCAGTTATTCTGCTGTCCCATAGAGCCATCTCTGCATGTTCCCATCTGTGAGAAGAAGAAAGGCTATTAAATGGACTGCTCAGTATTACATATAGTAACTAGCCCAACTATCCAACAGTATGGCATAGCCATTTATTAATCCTGGAATCTTGTTCAGCTATTGAAATTATAAATATGAGGAAGAAAATGTGCCAAAGGACATTTTAACTTATGTTAAGTGAAAAAATAAAATAATATCTATATTAAAATTGTAGGTTTTTTTTTTTTTTTTTTTTTGCGATAATGGGGATTGAACCCAGGGGCATTCTACCTCCAAACTACACCCCCAGTTCTATTTTTTATTCTTTCAGTACTGGGGATTTTTTTTTTCAGTACTGGGGATTGAACTCAGGGGTATTCTACCTCCGAGTTATACCCCCAGCCCTATTTTTTTTATTCTTTATTTTGAAACAGGGTCTCACTAAGTTGCGGAGAGCCTCACTAGGCAGCTGAGGCTGGGCGCGAACCCGGGTCCTCCGGTCTCAGCCTCCCAAATGCTGGGATTACAAGCGTGCGCCACCACGCCCAGCTATTTTTTATTCTTTATTTTGAAACAAGGTCTCACTAAGTTGCAGAAAGCCTCACTAAGTAGCTGAGGCTGGCGGCAAAACCAGATACTCCAGTCTCAGCCTCCCAAGTACGCCCAGCTGTAGATATTTTTAAAACACATATAGATATAGATAATATTTGGACACAATGCTGGAAAATGTTAATAGGTGATATGAGTAAAGGTAGGATTATCCATCCAATTTCTTGTTCAAAGTCCATATAACTATTTTTGAAAAGATAATAGGGTGAGAAAAGGGAGGATGTGGTTATAAGGGATATTAAGTTCTAGCATGAGTGTTCCTGAGATTCCCTAAGTGTAGAATAAGAAAATATCTGGGTTCAGGTACTGTGCTGAATAAAATATGTAAATATTTAATGCCATTTTTCAAAGACTCATACCATCTTCTTAATGAAGCACATTTATTTTAGATGGATGGGAAACTTCAGTAGCATGGGAAGACATCTTTCCTCTGGCAGGACAACAAATTCTTCCACAGTCTCATGGAAGGCACCTCTCCCCATCCACAGGTATCCACCTGTCACAGAAGCTGCAGCTGCAAGTGTGCTGCCCACCGAAAGGGGAACAAGTTGCCCAGTGCCCAGCCCATTCCCATAATTCTCAGTGTTTCCTTCCTCCATTATGAAGTGAGGAAAGGAGCTTATTGCTGTTGTTTTCATCACCAGTTTTCTAAATTTGGCTGCCAGACTCTTTGACCCAGCCATCTGAGAGTGAAATCATTTGAGAATTTTCCATGGAAGTTTTTATTTTCATTGTTTGGTATTGAGTCTAAAGGATTCCAGCACAGAAACCAATACTCTTCAAAATACCCGGTTCTGAAAACTCCAAAGTTTAAGACTAGGTCCAGAGTTCCTGGCTTTTTTTTTTTTTTCAAGTCCCCACTACATTCTCAGCTTGAGTTTTATTCAACAAAGTGGTTCACCTACCCCCCATTCACTCAGGTAACATTTAACAAACATTTGCTGAATATCTACTATTTGCCAAACACTCCTCCCAGCACAAGATGAATACAGGGAGAACAACACAGCTAAAGGGGTCTGCTTAACATTCAGTGGTAGGAAATGGTGATGAGGGTGAACATGCCCCAGGATGTCATGGGGTGTGATGCACACTTGATACAATGGGAAGATAAGGGCAGGTCTCACCTCTATGGTCATCTTCGCAGAAACAGAGTCTCTTCATGATCAAAGCATCAGAGAAGCTCAGATTGGGGGATGTACCACCAGGGCATGTGGCAAGTATTCCACAACATGGTCCAGTTCATCAAAAAAGGAAAGACCAAGGAATGATCTTAGACTATAGGAGGCTATGGAGGCATGACAATGAAATGGGGGTGTAGCTCAGAGATGGAACAACCCTGGGTTCAATCCCCAGTACCACAAAAAATGAAAGGAAGGACATTCGTAGTCCAGCAAGAAGAGCCCAATAAAAAAATAAGAGTAATAGTACAAGAGATGTGAGTGTGGGAATGTAAGGGAGGGGCTAGAGCACTGTCCTTGAGCTGTGGAGAGAGGACAGGGTCAGCACCGATGGTCTGGACTTAGAGAGAAGCATGCTCAGTTGGTTTATGGTAATGGTATTGTGATGGTTAATATGGATTGACAACCCAACTAGGTTAAGAGACACCTAGGGTTACGGGACTGGGTGTGTGGATGAGATGACTGGCGTGTGAAATAGCAGATTAAAAGGGAAGTCCTTGCCCTGAGTATGAGTAGCACTGTCCAATAGGCTGGGGCCTGGATGGAACAAAGAGTGAAAAAGGAAGAAGAGGAGGGAAAACAAGCTCAGTTCCTCCCAGGTGACAGTGCATCTTCTCTCACCTGAGGATATCAAACTTCAGTCCCTTTGCTTCTTTGTAATTTTTTTCTTTCTTTTTTTTAAATTTTATTTATTTATTTATTTATTTATTTATTTATTTATTTATTTATTTATTTATTTATATTGGGAATTGACCTCAAGGGCATTCTACCTCTGAGCTACACCCTCAGTCCTTTTTTATTTTTATTTATTTTTTTTAACTAGAAAAGTCAGAAATGTTTATTCAAAATGCATAGCCCAATTAAGGACTGAGTTATTTTTCTAGTACACCGATTTTCATAGTTTATTTTTATTTTAAAACAGAGTCTTGCTAAATTGATGAGGGCCTCACTAAATGTCTGAGACTGGTCTTGAACCTGTGATCATCCTGTCTCAGCCTCCCAAGTACTGGGATCACCGGTGTGCACCCCCATGCCTGGCTCCCTTTGCCATTCTAACTGGATTCTCACCACAAGCCTCCAGGGAGTTTCTTGGTCTGTCCATCTTGGACTGGGACTGTGTCATTGCTTGTTCCTACTCTGAGACTCCAGTTCCTGGACCACTCTACCAGCTGCTGGTTCCTCTGGCTCTCCAGGTACAGGCAACCTCTTGGAACTTCAGTGCTTCTAAGTGTATGCCAACTGGATAGATCCCCTATGATAATGTGGATACCTGTGAGTTCTGTTACTCTGGAGAACCTTGACTAATACATGTAGGAAAGGCAGAGTATATCAGAATAAACAGATGTAGATTAGGTGGATTAGGTAGTAGTGGAAGTGATGTAAAACCAGGGGTGTTCTACCTCTGAGCTACACCCCAACCCTATTTTTTTATTTCAAAAGAGGGTCTCACTAATTTACTGAGGACTTCTCTAAGTTGCTGAGGCTATTCTCGAACCTGTGATCTTCCTCTCTCAGCCTTCCAAATACAGAGATCACAGACATGTGCCATCTAGATAAAATCTATTTTTATTGCCTCTCATTTCTCAGAGAAAGAAAACACAAGGCCATCAGCTAAAACAGAGTCTGTGGGAGGCAGTATCAGAGTTTGAGGGTGGATGAATGACATAATCACCTAGGAGGACGAGAGTGAGTAGATTAAGAGGCTAAGGAAGGACTCCCTTGCAGCATCAGGGGCTCCTTGGGGCTGGTGATCAGGAACCAGAATAGGAGGGGTCACTGTGGTTGCGCCTTTTCCTCCAGCTGCGCTCTGCAACTTGAGAAGCAGGTAGGATAAAAGCAGAATTGGGTTTGAGCAGACTGTCGCTTTGCAAGGAAAGATAAAGTGGCCACAGAGAAGCGGGAGATTTGGCTTGCTAGCTACAACCAAAGTGCTTTCTGCTTCTGTTTTGCCTTATGAAATATTCAGTATAAATAGTTTCCAAATTTATCTTTCATTGCCGTGATCGAAGCAACAATAATAATTGCAATTTGGAAGGCTGTGGACATCATCAAGATATGTTTATAATACATTATTGAAGAAAGAATACAAAATTGGATCTGTCTTAGGATTTCAGTTAAAAAATGATGAAAGTACACGAACAAATACAGATCCAGGGAGAAATGAAAATGGTTTGATTCACTTAATGATGGGATTCTTTCTTTTTTATTTATGTTCAGTTTGAGTCATTAAATATTAATCAAATATCTACTGAGGCCTTAAATAGCAAAAAAAAAAAAGAGGAGAGTGCAGAGGAGGAAAGAGAGGATATGGAGAAGATGGCAGGAATTATGTTCTTTAATTTTTGTGTGTGTGTGTGGTACTGGGGATTGAACTCATTGAACTCAGGGGCATTCTATCTCCAAGCTACACCCCCAGTCCTATTTTTTATTCTTTATTTTGAAACAGGGTCTCACTAAGTTGCAGAGTGCCTCACTAAGTAGCTGGGGCTGGCCATGAACCTGGATCCTCCAGTCTCAGCCTCCCAAGTACTGGAATTACAAGCATGTGCCACCACGCCCAGCTTTATGTTCTTTAATTTAAAATAAAAGTATAAGCCAAGAATGGTGGTATACTCCTGTAATCCCAGAATTTGGGAAAGTGAGATAGGAGAATCACAGACTTGAAGCCAGTCTCAGCAACTTAGTGAGACCCTCAGCAACTTAGCAAGACACTATTTTAAAATTTAAAAAAATTATAAAGAAATTATTTGTTTCCTTAAAAAAGCTTACAGACTGAGAAAGATACTGCTATGTTTTTGTTTGCACAGCAAATCATTATATTACAAATATTACTATCAATGCGGCAAATAGGATAGCTCTTTAACAGGCTGCATTCATGTTCTTTTGGCTGTAAGTGGCAGAAATCTACTAATATTAACTAAAGCAGAGTCTTATTGTAAGGGCTGGGTCACAGAAGCCAAGGGCAAGAAACAGTGGGACCCCAGGAGCAAACTGGACACAATCAGTCAATCCTCATTTCTACTCTGCTGTATTGCCCTCATTCCTCTCTCTTGCTGTGTACCAGCTTCCTCTCCTCTTCATTCCACAGGGTGAAAAATATATGGCCTCAAAGAGCTTTACTTGCTACTTCTCTGGTCATTGGAAAAAGAATCATATCTCTATATCTATCTCTATCTCCTCTTTCTCCTTCTTTTCCTCTCTTCCTCTCTCCCCTCCTCATTCTCTCCCTCTCCCCAACTCAGAATTCCCAGTTTGGGTCACACACCCATTACTGAACTAAAGAAATAGTGAAAGGGTGTGTTAGTTGGCTTTCTGCTACTATGACAAAATACCAGAGAAAAACAGCCTACAAGATGAAAGACTTATTTTGACTCCTGGTTTCAGTCCATGGTCAGCCAACTCCATTGCTTTTAGGCCTATGGCAAGGCAGAAACATCACAGCACAAGGGTGTGGTTGAGGAAAACTGCTCAACTCCTGGCATCAGGAAGCAGAGTAAGAGAGACAGAGAAAGAGGATGGGAACAAAAATAAACCCTTCTAAAGCATGCCCCCAGTGACCTACTTCCTCCAGCCGGGCTTCATCTCCTCACAGCCCACTCAGCTATGACTTCACCAGTGGATTCATCCATTGACGAGGTTGCACCCTCACAATCCAATCACTTCCCGAAAGCCCCACACTGCTGCACTGTGGGGCAAGCCTTTGACACGTGAGCCTTTGAGGGAATTTTCCAGATCTGAACTGCAACAAAAGGTCTAAGAAAGGGATTTGGGCCAAGTTTAGGTCAGAGGGTCATCTCTGAACTCAGAAAAGTGGCCAGAGGGCTATGTTATATTTTCAAAACATGGCTGCTCAGAGTCCTACCACAGCCAGCATGTGGATAAAAAGGAAAGGCCATTCTCACAAGTGACAGGGCTATCACCTAGCAGGTATCTGACACATCACTTCTCTTTTCTACCTAGAACACGTACACCCTCTTCTACTGCACATAAAATTCAAAAAAAATGACTTTATCTAATGTAGCACACCCACCTTCTACATAGACAGATTTCACAGAGCCACTGTGGATCTTTAGATAATGCCCATTATTTCTTTAGGCATTCTCAACTTGGCCCAGATAAGGCACTCTCTGATTTTACAAATGTCAAACAACATAATAAATGTAACAAACTACTACCCAATAAAGAGTGGTAGATAAAAACAAGATAACTACAAGAAAATCTCCAATCAGGCACTGGCCCCAAATATACATCTTACCTTTTTTGTTACAGATAATAAAGTAGTTGAAGTTAATGTTGTATTTTGGGGGTCACAAATAATTTCCATTTGGGGGAACCCTATTTTTTTTTGCGGTACTAGGGATTGAACACAGGGGCATTTTACCTCTGAGCTACACCCCCAGCCCTATTTTTTTATTCTTTATTTTGAAACAAGGTCTCACTAAGTAGCTGAAGCTGGCTGCAAACCCGAATCCTCCTGTCTCAGCCTCCCAGGTACTAGGATTACAAGCATGTGCCACCACACCCAGCGGGGGGAACTCTATTTAACTCTGTAGCACAAATTTTTACATTGTCTTTACAGCTATAGATCTGCTAAGTGGTACTTCAGGAAAATAATCATGTCCATAGTTTGTTTCTTAGCAGAATCTTAGTAATCTTCCCATTGCTGTTATATCTATTTAACAACCTTAGTTTGGGGCCACACATAGGAAACTGGATCATAGGGTGGGGTAGCAAGGTAGATTTCCCTTCAAACCACATCAGAATATTGTTCCTGTAACCTAAAGCTCTATCTGTATTTAAGAAAATGTATCATTTGGTCCCATGGAAGACCTAGCAGAGTAGGCTTTAGGGGGTCCCAGGTCCTCTATGACTTCTGTTTTCTAATTGCCAGATCTCCATCTTCCCAGTAAGAACTTCAATCTTAGTTTGAGGGATGCAGCTGTTATTATTTACTCAGATGTATAATTTTTCTGCCCCTGAACAGCATCAGTTTACTAACTGCTAGCAGAAAAGATGTTCATCTTTGCT
>PVLC010014018.1:0-40179 GCA_004027655.1 Graphiurus murinus | reverse complement strand
TTGTAATCCCAGCATTCGGGAGGCTGAGACCGGAGGATCCGGGTTCGCGGCCAGCCTCAGCTACCTAGTGAGGCACTCCGCAACTTAGTGAGACTCGGTTTCAAAATAAAGAATAAAAAATAGGGCTTGGGGGTATAGCTCGGAGGTAGAATGCCTCTGAGTTCAATCCCCAGTACCGCAAAAAAAAAAAAAAAAAAAAAAAAAAAAAAAAAAAATGAAGTTCCTGGGTCATTGACTCTACACCTTTTCTGATTTACTGATTTCTGATTATTAGTTATTTAATATATTAGCGTTAGAATATCTCTAGTAATTTCAATGGACGTATTAACTATGTGACATATTTTCCTGAATTTCCATATAGAACTCTAGAAGTGTGTATTGAACAATAACATATATCAGTGGTGTACTACAGTTTAGAAATCCCACAGACCTTATTGTTTTAGAGTATACTATTATGAGAGACAAAACAACTGTGAACCAGAGGCTCGCTCATGTAGTTAGTGGCACTGCCGAAAGAATAAGCCTGCTATCCAGCCCTGGACACTTGCCAATTTATTTGGTGATTTTAGACCCTGGTTATGAAGTTACAATTAAAAGAAGTATAGGAGAGAAAAAGGTATATGTAGCACTTTGAGTTCCATTAGGAAAACATTTACTGAGCTTCTACTTGGTGCCAGATTTTATTAAAACTGCTTGTTAAACTTTTCATCTTCCGTATTAGATTCTATGCTTTCAAAGAGCCAAGACCTTTCTTCTATTCACTACCGTGGTGCCACCTCCTAGGAAGATCTTAGAAAGGAAGCAGAGTCCCTGGCCTCACGTTCAAGCGTTTCCTACAACCCAGAAAGGCCTGTGTGTTCGAAGTGTGAAAAACAGGAATTGAAACTTAGTGGCCCGTGGACTTTTGTTTGCTCGCGCCTTGACCAACAGGACTCTTCCTCTGCCGCCGCCACGCACCAAGACGCTCGGGTCCCCGACCTTCCCTTAGGGCTGCCGCCACTCCCAGCTCTCCCGACCCACACGGTCCACGCAGATTTGCTCCTCTCTCACCTGTCCAAGAATGGGCGGAGCCCAGACCGCCCCGAGCCCCGGAAGTCGGCGCGGCCGGCACCTACGCACTTCCGTTGGGACTTACTTCCGGGAAAGTCCGGAAGTGCCGGGTAACGCAGACAGCGGGCGCGGCGGCGGGCGTTTGGGCCTCGCAGTCCCCCTTGGGGACGTCCTGGAGAGCAGTTTCGGAGCGGCCCGATTACCCAGCGCAGAGCAGACCCAGCCGGCGCTCCTGCCCGCCCTCGGCCCGAGCCCATGCCGACCACGTACCCGAGCCCCCGCCGCGGGGCCGGACCATGAGCCTGCCCGGCGGCCTGGCCTCCTCGCCGCGGACCCCGCTGCCGGCCAGCAAGGCCAGGATGAAAAAGCTCCCGAAGAAGAGCCAGAACGAGAAGTACCGGCTGAAGTACCTGCGGCTGCGAAAAGCGGCCAAGGCCACGGTGTTTGTGAGTCGAGACTCAAGCTTTCCCCACGCTGTTCCCCAATAATATCTCTAATCCTGTTCGCTTGTCTGTCAATGAGCGCTAGTAACTAGCTTGCCGAAGATTTGTGGTGCTGGGGATCGAACTCAGGGCCTTGCACATATAAGACAAGCGCTCTACCACTGAGCTACACCTCCAACCCTTGCAGTATATTAAATGAGAAAAAATGCTTGGTACTTTGAAGGTCTGCCAATAAATTTTAATCACCGTTCTTACAGCAAAACTTTCAGACATGCGTTTGATTTCCGAGATAACCTGAGAGTCAGGCACTGTTTTAAAAATGAGAACACTGAGTCGAGCGTGATTGCGCACGCTCGTAATTCCAGTGCTTTTTACTTGGGAATCTGAGACGAGAGGATCGCAGGTTCGCAGCCAGCCTCAGCAAGTTAGTGAGACCTCCGCAATTTAGTCAGACCCTGTTTCAAAATAAAACAATAAAAGAGAGTTGGGTATGTAGCTTGGAGGTAGAATGCCCCCTGGGTTCCATCCCCAGTACAAATAAATAAATAAATAAATATTAAAATGAGATCACTGAGGCCCAGAGAATGATTGATGTGCTCTAGTACCCTAACTCCAGCTTAGATACCCTGAATCCATTTTATTATTTCCACAACCCAGCCTATTTCACAAGTACCCTACAACCTTATATATAACTGACTCCTTGCCTAAAGAGGTACATGAATCTTTCCATAATTTTTGGCTGTAATCACTTTTGAGTCTCCCAGGTATTTCGTTTTTGTTTTGCCATGCTGGGAATCTAAGTGTCAAGCATGCGAGGGAGTGTTCTACCACTGAGCTACACCCCCAACCCTTGCCTTTCTTTTTTTTTTTTTTTTGTAGAAGCATCAGGTTTATTCACTGAATGAACTGAATTGCCAACTCTAACTATGTTATAATATTCTGGCCTGCTCAAGCTGCCCCAGTGCTTGAAAATAGGGGTGGAGTCCTCCAATGTCCTCACACATCAGAATCAATAGTTTTCCTTCTCTTTCCTAGAGCTTAAACAGCTCTCAACTTTGGGGGAAGCATAAGGAAAGTTTTGGAAATTAAAACTCATTCCAAAAATATTTACTCAGCACTTGCTATGTGCACTGGAGAAAAATAGAATTAAGAGGACTTGACATCTGATTGTTCCTTCTTTTATCCACTGCATGTCAAAGGTAGGAGTCTTACATTAAAAAGGTTGGAGTTTTTGTTGCTTTAAGGATGTTGGTTGAAGTTGTGAAGAAAAGGGCTATTGCTTTGAACATTCAGAGTTTGAGGTTCCAACTCTAGAGAATCCAGATTGGAGCATTTCCCTCAGGAATAGTGTTTAGGAAATTGAGCCCTCAATAAAGATAGATGACACTTGAATATATAAACTATACATTTTAAGAGTTTTACATACTGTATTTGCTCTCATTTCCATTTTTCACTCCAAAGTATCAGTATGGGATGCTCTGGGCTAAGTTGTCTTTGTCTCTCAAGCGTCAAATCTCCCAGGGCTGGGTAACCTCATCATGCTGTTGTAATATGAATTTCAGTAGTGTGCCTTTTTCTCTGCTGCTGGAGATCACCCTAAAGTGACCGTACACCTTGTTGCCCAGGACAGTTTTGGTTTACCATATTGCTCTGGTATAAGCATTAGTAATGCCCCCTCTTCACTCAAAGGTATCCCGGATTGGGTAATAAATTATAATTACCCTGCCCATAGTAGAGCCCAACTACTTTTCCCTATAGACTTATTTATAGCTTGTCTACAAGGTAGAATAGCTTTTCTTATCCAGTAACACAGTCTTTGGTTTGAAATATGGATCCCCTTCCCAACACAATACCTTAATATTTCATTTTATGTGGTTATGTTAAAAATTTCTTTTAAAGGAAAATGCCGCTATTTGTGATGAGATTGCTCGTCTTGAGGAAAAATTTCTTAAAGCAAAAGAAGAAAGAAGGTGAGCGGACTTAATTTTGTGTTCAGAATCACATTTTTGATGACATGGTGTTACTTCTCTGGGAATTTTTCTCCAGTGGGATTTTTGTGTATTGCACAGCACCTTGACCACTTGATCAAGTGCAGAGAAACTCACAACCTGTGGACTTGGTTCCCACACACTCAAGTCATGATGATTAATTAGCTCCTCTGCTCATCTTTCTGATAAAGTCCTTTTGCACAGCTCATAAGTAATCTTATTATTTAACTCTCCAGTTATAAAAGCCAAGGGATAATAGAAACTACTTCTCATTATACAAACATTTATTCAGCCTGTAATATTCTATGCAA
This sequence comes from Graphiurus murinus, assembly GCA_004027655.1. Lineage (NCBI taxonomy): Eukaryota > Metazoa > Chordata > Mammalia > Rodentia > Gliridae > Graphiurus > Graphiurus murinus. Next base: position 36,387 of record PVLC010014018.1, on the reverse strand, counting down.
AGCATAGTAGGTATATGTACATCTGCTTCATGATATATGCCCTTCAGACAGAAGCCTGACAACTTCCAAGTAGGGGAGCCCTCCAGATGTTAGAAAGAGAAGCTACAATCCTTATCCTTGACTTCTTGAAGAATTGTTATCCTCTGGGGCTTCATAAGGCCCAGGGTCCAATAAGACTCTCATTTTTATGAGTGTGATAATCTTTGTATATAATTCTGGCTTTTCCCAGTACTTGAGTAAAATACTGAATTAAGACAAAACAAAAGTTCATACCTCTGCTCCCTTTCCTTCCTGACCTCAGGTACTTATTAAAGAAACTCCTTCAACTTCAGGCTCTAACTGAAGGGGAAGTACAGCCTGCAGCTCCTTCCCACAGCTCCAGTTTGCCCCTGACGTATGGTGTGGCCAGCTCTGTGGGAACTATACAGGGAGCTGGACCCATTTCTGGGCCCAGCACTGGGGCTGAGGAACCATTTGGGAAGAAATCCAAGAAGGAGAAAAAAGAAAAAGGCAAAGAGAACAGCAGACTGGAAGGTACTTTGTGGAGACGATGTATCAGTTGCCCCAGTGGCTCAACCCAGTACAAAGACCTGGTACTAACTGGTAGACACATGTGGCCACATAAACACTTAACGTCACATAACATCTCTTAAAAAATAAGTGTCTTATTAGAGCCACTTTGGGTGGAGATTCCTGTCAGACCTGGTTAAAAGTAAAGGGAGCTAACAGACCTCCTCTTTTCCTCTCCCCCAGCTCTTTGGCACTTGCTTCAGTCTTTTCTAGAGGCAGGGAAATGGGTTAAGTTGCCTTTTGAGCACGCTACTAGCTTGGGAAATTTCTCATCTTACAGATGAAGATTTAAAAATGTAATGGTTTTAGCCCTAAGTGCTAATAGTAAAATTACTGTCATTGGCAGGTTAGAGAGATACTCAGGGTTTGGGGTAAAGCCCCACATGTCCATTTCGGTGGGCCCTAAATAAACAAGAGTTCAATGATTTTTCAACTTTATAACCATGTGAAAGCAATATGCATACAGTAGAGACCATCCTTTGGGTTTGGTCTTTTCCTGGAATAGCAGTAAGCAGCATGATACTCTGCTACAGTGCTGGGCAGTGGCAGTGAGCCACAGTTCCCGGTCAGCTTCGTGATCACCAGGGAAACAACTAGTACTCCACACTACACTGTTGCTAAGCTGTGAGGTTTATTATATGTGTTGTCAATTTACAGTATTTTCAACTTACAATGGGTTTATTGGGACATAACCTCATCGTAAATCAGGGAGCATCTGTATATAAAACCAGGGCTTACTGGCCTTAGCATTCACATGTAAATTTTTCCCTTCCTCTCAGCATTGAGAGGGGCCTAAAGTGGGTGACCCCAGATTTGCGTTTCAGTTCTGAAGAAAACATCCAAGAAAAAGAAAATGGAGGGAGGTGCTCGCAAGCTGGTTCAGCCCATTGCCCTGGATCCCTCAGGACGGCCCGTGTTCCCCATCGGACTAGGGGGTCTAACAGTATATAGCCTGGGGGAGGTGAGTGAGACCAGCAACATACAGAAAGGAGAATCAGAAATATGGGAATGGGGTTGAAACCCTCCTCCCATTCCCATTAGCAGCAGCTCCTTGCTCATCCATGCCAAACCCAGAAAATCTTCAGTCCCTGTGAAACCAGGTCAGTTCCGTCTGCTATATAGCCAACGCTCTTTTTCTGTGTGATTTCAATCACTCTTTGCAGCCCCAAAGTGGTTCTAAGGACTACCACAAAAAAACAGGACATCTAAATTCTTCAGTGACTTCAATCTCTGGTTGGGGGGATCTTTTTTATAGATCATCACCGACCGACCTGGCTTCCATGATGAGAATGCCATCTACCCTGTGGGCTACTGCAGTACTCGAGTATATGCTAGCATGAAGTACCCAGACCAGGAGTGTCTCTACACCTGTCAGATCAAGGATGGTGGTATGCAGCCTCAGGTACCTGCTCAAATATTATTCCTTTACTTATTTTATTTTTTAATCTTCTCTGTTCTAGGCACGTAATATGTCTTACCTATTTTGACACCTTAAAAGGTAGGCACTTTATAACCACCATTTAGGTAAACCCAAGAACAGAAAAGGTGACTGGCCCTAAGTCACACCTTGCTAATAAGGGGCGGAGCTGGGATATGTATCTGTATGTCTAATTCTCAAATTGGTGCTTTTCCCTTGAACCATGCTACTCCCCCTGTCCACAGTGTGAGGCTTGACCAAGCCTGCTTATGTTATTTGCAGCCTAAATACAGAGAGGAGTCATTTGATACACTGCCATTTCAGGTGGACAAAAGAGGTTGCAAAGAAATTGCATATTAATTTTTGGCTGTATATATTCTTTAGGACCTGGGAGTCCTGAACCCTAATCTTGTTAAATATCTTTATCCTTCTTGGTGCTAAGATTTGAGGCATCTCATTTTTCTCATCTGTTACCTCTTGATCTTTGGGGAAAAATAAACCATTTTTAGAGTTCCAAACTTCACTGTCAAATGAAATTATAGATCACTGAAAAACTGAGAGGAAGGCAGAGGTAAGGTCAGGAAGTTTGAGCAGAAGCTGGGAGAACCCCGAGCCTGCCTGACACACAAGTAAGCCTGCATCACACCTTCTGCTAGACACTGGTAGATGGAGATGTAGCTGAGCATTCGGGTGACCTTGGTCATGCAGCCATTCTCTTCAGAAAGAGCTTCAACAGAAAGACTCACTGATGTAGCAGTATATACCATATGATAACAAGTCCGTGGGTACAGTACAAATCTAATTAAAATTCTAACAGCATTTTAATGGAAGCTAGCAAGCTAGGTCTTAATTTCCTCCAAAAGATAAAATGCTAAGACATTTTTGAAGAAGAATCTCTGATGTTTTTAGTTTTTTTTTAGGTCACTAACCCAACTGGACAATATTTTCAGGTATATTATAAACTAGGAATCTAGCTATAATTTTTTCCAAATAACATCAAGTGACTGGTATGCAGACTAAAAACATGTAATATTTGGATCTGTTTCTAGACGATTCTGATCCATTTGTCTGTATGTGTCATTATGACTTTTTCTTTTTGTGGTACCAGGGATTGAGCCCAAGGGGTAATCTACCACTGAGCTATATCCCCAAGCCCTTTTTATTATTATTATTTTGAGACAGGGTCTTACTAACTTGCCAAGGCTGGCCTCAAGCTTGCAGGCCTGCTGCCTCAGCTCCCAAGTAGCTGGGATTATGTTTGCACCACCCTGCCTGGCTCCATTATGATTTTTAATTACTTTAACTGTATAGAATGTACTATGCTATAAATATCTTAAAGGAAAATATACAACTTTTTTATAATATTGAAGTGAGGTAAAAAGGTTTTCTTTAGCAAGACATGAAATATAGACACCATAAAGGAAAATAGTAACACATCTATCAAAAATGTAAATACTTCTGAGTAACAAGATACCATAATCGTAGTTAGCAAAAATGCAACAAACAGGAAGAAAATGCATACCAGTGGATTAATAGCCAAATAAAGTGCTCCTATAGAATAAGATTTTAAAAATCAGGCAAAAGAAAAATGAGACCTTATTTTTGCCTACAGTTAAATATCAGAGTTTGGTAACATCAGTCTTGGCCAGGGTATAGGAAAACAAGTACACATTATTGAGAGTGAAAAATTGGTAGTCTTTGTGGAAGGCAACTTGGCAATATCAGCAATTTTAATACATGTCTCCTTTGACCCAGAATATTCATAGGTAGTTTCATATTTTCTAGAGAAATATACAGATGTGAACAAAGAATAACATAACAGTGTACATGGAAAGTGATCTCATTTGTTTTTAAAATACCCTTTCTATTTAAGATAGATAGGAAAGAATCCAATAGGTATGGAGCCAACTAAATATTGATCGCTAGAAAGTGGTCAACCAAGAAGTATAAAATCGAAACAGAGGACTTTATCTGTTTCCTTGGATTTTGAATTTTTAACAACAGCACTATAGGAAATCATTTGTACCCCATCTTCAGAGTGAAGAAACAGTATAGTAGTAGAACTCTCCACTTCTTCCTCCTTGCAGACTGATCCAGTTGTTCCTTTTTCATTCTCAGTTTGAAATTGTTCCTGAAGATGACCCCCAGAATGCTATTGTTGGCTCCTCTGCAGATGCTTGTCATATAGAATTACTCAGAACCATCAGTGTTACTACGTAAGTTGACCAACAGCTTGAAGACAGGCTAAAAAAAAAATTGCCATAGACATTTCTTTCTTTTAGTGCATGGAGATCCCTTTTTTATAGAAACCTATCCTGCATCCTTCAGACTTCTTAGGAGCTAGTCCACAGAGTATCTAAGTCAAGAAAGCTATTCTTACCACCAGTTCGTCCTTAAACCAGTCTTCATCTCCCTCTAAGCTCTTAAGCTAAAATTCTTTCTCTCCTGTTTAGGGGGAAACTAATGCCTAACTTGCTTCCATCCGGAGCTGACTTTTTTGGGTTTTCTCATCCATCCATTCACAACCTGATCCAGAGTTGTCCAGGAGCTCAAAAATGTGTCAAGTAAGTGTGGTCAGATCCATTTTCTGTAGAGAAACTCAGTGATCCACTGACCAGGGACCTAACCTGGCAGTTACTACTTTGTGCATTCATACAATTATTGAGCTGCTGTGTTCAAGGCCTGCGTGCTTTTCTCCAGATGTGTCTCAAAATTGACCCTCTGAGTCCTCTAGACAAGAGAGCAGAGCCAGGACCACACTGCACTATAGCTGTTAGAGGTTGAGGACCCTTTTTCCAAAACACTTAGGATGGAAAATGTTTCAGATGTTGAATACTTACATATATATAATGAGATATCTTGGGGATGGGACCCAAGTTGAAACACAAAATTCATTTATTTCACCTGACACGGCCTGAAGGTAATTTTACACAATACCTTTCAGTGCATCTGTGTTTGGACTGTGTCCTACCACATGTGGTCACATGTAATTTTCCACTTGTGCCTTTATGGGGGCATTCAAAAAGTTTCTGATCTTGGCATTTCATACTTTTGGATGTTTAATTTGCATCATTTTCTGTGTGTACCATGGTAGCGAAAGGGTTGAGAAGTTCAGCAGAATAATGTGTCATTAAAGAAGCCTACCTTTTTTTCTCATTGGCTTTTATTTTCCCCCTTGGCTAATGTTTTTTAGATACATAGGGGGGAAACCTAAAGAAAAAATGGGTTGTTATGAGCAGACAACTTTCAAGACTGGTTCTCTTTGATTCCTGCAGTTACCAATGGGTGAAATTTGATGTGTGCCGACCTGGAGAGGGGCAGCTACCCCAGGAACTGCCAGAGAACGATGCAGCAATGAATTTTGAAGCCTTTCAGAGGGAGACCTTTGATGAAGATCATAATGATCCCATTCTGCCAGGTATCTTTTCAGTTGACCTTTCTTGTTTGGAAATACCTCTTTATACACATTACTGAGTACACTAAACATCTGGGTAGAAAGTGATGTAAACTTTTACTGATCCAGATATGAAAAGTATTGAGTCTGAGGGGGACATACAGCCTGTCTGGGTCCCCAGATTACTCAGAGTCACAGGGAGTGCCTGGGATGATAGCAGGGCCCCCGAGAAACTGCAGCATCTTGTTCTGTAACCTAAGTAAGACCTAAGTGTAACACCAGGAGAGGCTTACTCCACAGGGAATGGAGTTTCAAGTGAAAAGGGTCAGATTGTAGCCTAGGCCCTAGCCTATGTTACATGGATTCCTTTCCACAAATGGGTAGTATGATCAGGGGTTCACTGGAATCATATAGTTGTAAATGAATACTAATAACTGCAGGCAAGTCACTTCATCTAATTTTGTTTTCTTCGTGGTAAAAGTAGATATCGGTCCTATCTTACCAACCACGGGCAAAACTGGGCTGGCAGAGGCAGGGTTTAGGCATTGAAAGGCCGTGTATGTATGTGAACCACTCTCCTAAGATTCCCAGGCAGCAGTGGAACTTGAGGAATTGTTTTCTCCAGGATCCTTGGACCTCCCCGAGCTCCCACCTGCAGCCTTTGTGTCTTACCAGCCAGAGTTCCTGACCCAGGGACCCTTGGCAGACACGCACCTGCAGCACCTGAAGTCTCCGTCGCGGTGCAGCCCCATTCCATCTTCAGACTGAACAAAACGGGATCCAACCAACCCCACATCATTTTCATCATGATGAAATTTTAACTTAGACTAAAACTTGGAATGTGTGGAAAAACGTGATTCAGGAGTAAAGAAGATGTTAACACATTTTGCCATAGAGGTTCCTGTGGTGGCAGTTTACCCTGGGAAAAGCTTTGTTGCTTTATTTTTAGTAATAAATTTCTCTTGACAGTTGCGATAATTTTCCTCTTCTTGAAATCAGGATATAATCTTTTTTGCTTAGTTCTGCTTGAAGTAAACTTCAGTCCTTTATAAACCAAGGTGAGAAAGAGCTGCTATAACAAATACCATGGGCTGTGTAGCTTGTAAACAACAGAAATTTCCCATGGTTCTAGAACTTTCTCAAGTTCAAGATACCGGCAGTCATTGTCTGGTGAGAGTCAGCTCCCTGGACCATAGACAGCTGTCTTGCTGTCACATCACAGGATAGAAAGGGCAAAGGTGCTCTCTGGGATATCATTTCTAAGGACACTAATCCCATGCAGAGCCCTCAAGACCTAATCCCCTCCCCAGGACTCTAATTCCTGTTATCAGAATTGGGGCTTAGGGTTTAATTTATGAATTAACATAATCATAGTCTACAGCAGCCACTAATTCATGAGGGAGATAGTAAGATTCTGACAACCTTCTACTCTCGATTTCCATCCTAGTTCAAGGTTTATCAAGTTCTTCAGCCCCTGTAGTCCAGTCTCCTGCTTTCTTTTCATGTCAATATCATCAAATCCTCTGCTTATACTCAAGCTGGAAAGTCCAGTGCAAGGTAACACTGTTCATCTTTAAGGGGATAAAAAAATCTAACCTTTCTATATCCCCCTCAGTTCCTTTCTGGAGAATATAGTTTTAGCTCCATTGAAATCACATGAAAACACACATCGAGATACAACATAATTGGGGATTAGTTCCCATTCCTTCTTTACAACTCACCCATCATTTCATTTCAACCATGTAATTATAGAGCTCTGCATTCTATACAGCTGAATTCTTTGGACCCTGCTTATAGCAAAAAAGTGAAAGTTCACTGCATCACCTAATCCCTGTCCACACACTGCCTGTGGAAGATGCCTTAGCTCCCAGGCACCAGGTGTCCAAAGAGAGCTGCAGTGGGAGAGGAAGGACCAGAAAAAGAAGTGGTGAGAGTGAATTGTTCATGTGCTACAACTTATCACTGCCAGCTGACAACACAAATGGGATTAGCATCTTATGATAATGACCATGACCAGCTGAGGGAGGGATCAGAAGGAGCAGTGTTTAGAGCACACCAAAGGTAATAATTATATTTCTTAGAAACTTTAAGCTTGTAAAACTTTATAATGCAAAATAAACAATATGAAACTTATATAATGGCCAATCTCTGGGAAGGGGGTTACTCAAAGCTATTAAAACATTTTAGTATTTTTCTTTTCTCTTGTTTCTCTGCATAAATCACTGGAGCCTACCTGCACTTATAACAAAATGATAGATGCTGCTTTTATCATACAACAAATATCTTTCCATTCTGTTACAGCCTGAGTAAAACATGTATTAGAAGAGAACTTCATTTTAGACATGGAATTAAAAAAAAAAAATTAGTACAAGTTTACTAGAACTGTGTTTCAAACTACAAAGACCAACCCATTAGTTGCTCATAAGCTTAGAGAGTCAGCCCTACATCTTTTAAAATTCAGGTATCTACAACATTACTGGAGCACATCACATGGAGAAAGTGGTATGGAAGACAGACTGTAAATGTCTATAAACACAGTTATATACACACTTGTGAGGGTGTGTGAAATAATGATCATGGATGATCTTTATCATGGATGATGCTTTTTAAAGTAACTTGAAAAATACTGCCCTAATATGCTTAAAATATCTTTTTACCTATCAGATTGTTGAAGACTTTTAAGTTTGACAACTGGATATCCAGTGTTAATGAGGGTGAGGGGAAGAAATGAACTGCGGTGGGAATGAAGACTGTTTAGTCCTTTGAGAGGGTTAAGCTTGTAGGCATCACAATTTTAAACTTATATTTAACGTTTAACCTGTTATTAATGTTAAAGACCCAAAGAAATAACTAGACAAGGCATGACGTTTGTAACACTCATCACAGCATCAGTTTAATAGTACAAGTTTGTATAAACTATATGCCTATTAATAAGACATTGGTTAAATCAATAATGGGGTACCATAAACAGTGAATCTATATTTACATGAGAAAATTATCTTGGAAGGAAAAGTCTAACATTTTAGAACAATATACCACATAGTATATAATATTATATAACCTGAACAAATCAAGTGAATATTCACCAGAATACTGTTTCTCTCCTAATGGTGATTTTTACTTGCTCCTGCTTTTCTTTGGTGTTCACATTTGCTACAATGATTATTAATCTTATTTGCAAAGAATAAAAAGTTCTTTTCATTTGGGGAAATACACTGAATTCCCACCAAATGTTTTAAATTATTGAAGCACTAAAAAATAATTCATTTACACATTACTTCATTATTATATTCATTAGCTAATCCAAATTTTTGGTATTTTGTATACTAGGTTACTGGTTATTAAAGGAACTTGGGCTTAAGCTCTTGGCTACCTCTGGCTGCTTCATATTGAACAGCCCATGGCTATATGTGTACCAGGAGTTGGGGGTCATGTAGACAGATTTACTTTTTTTCTCTCAGGAGTCTATTACTAGGTTTGCGGTTCCCATGAGGCCAGATGCATAAGGGGTCAAAGTATGGCATTAAGAGTTCGTTTACTTTAGGAAGTCCTCAGAGGAGCCAAAATTCCTCACAGGGTGCAGATTTTTTGTGTGGTTTTTTGTTTTGTTTTTAACTAAATAGAATCTTGCCAGAGCTGTTCTTACTGTTTGGGAGGTCACCAGACCCCCTTGGGAGGCAGGTGTAGAGAGTGACACTTACTGCTTTAGTTCCCATTTTTCAAGTAAATGGATGGAAGCTATGATAGGTAACATTCTTACTCTTTCCATGCTGCAAGGCCAATTTATAAGTCCATTCCTAACAGTTTTGACTGGACATAAATATACACATTTCACTTTATTTCTAACTTCTTATAACAATTTTCAAGAACTATCCGTTTTTAATTTACCAGTAAACTGCATCATGATTCCTAATAGCACATATAAAGCCCTCTTACAAATCTGTCTTATCTACATTGTTTTATAAGCTTATCATGAAGCTTTCAGCCTAACATCTTTCTTCTGTGTGGATTGTCCTTAGTTAAAGATTTTACCTTTAAAGAGCTGAGCCTTAGGTTTAACTCAGTTTGCCTCAGTTACCTCTCCTTTTGTGTCTTCCCACGCTTCCACAGCCCCTCCTGTCACTCACCTGGGTTCCTGCACTGGGCTGCTACCCCAGCTGTACCCTCTGTTCCTTAAGGCAGGCCCTGGGCACCTCTCATTAGGCCTGCACGTGAGTCTGGTTTGCGGTTTTTGTTTTGTTTTCTTTTGCTTTAAATGTTCACATCATTATTTATACAAAAGAAACAGAACTGGGGGTGGTGGGGAGTAGTAAAGTATCATGAGAGACAGATTTTAGTTTCCACATAAGGAAAAAATTTTGGAAAGTTTAGAATGGAAACATCTTACAGAAAGATTCAATAATCACTTGTCAGAGGTTTTATGAAAAGCATGTGAAACTTGCTGGCCTGCATGGGCCTTTAAAATTTCTCCCAACCCTGAGATTCCACAGTTTTGGATGAAAAGGGGCAACAATGTTAGACATTTCACTCCCAGTGATATGAGGAAAGTGACTGACACAGGTCCAGTTTGGTTGTGGTTCAGAATTAGTCAGGTGCAGAGACTCCAGCTAACTAGAAGACAGAGGCAAGCACTTCAAGCTGCCTGACAGCCCTGGCTCATCACAAAACACAGAAACAGCCATGTGCTAGCTGGGATCTGTTCAACAAGGCTTTCTATTAATTTCCTATAAAAGCAATAGTTGTCACCATTTAAACTCCTAAATGCCAAAATCCAGAGGACTTACCCTTGTATCTAAAATCTGATGGAGTTGCAACTAGCATGCAGTAACCTTGATCTATTATCCAGGAATCTGCTCTGCCATGACAGCAATGAAGGGAGGAGCTGGCAGGGCGCTGCCAGGGTGGTACAGGGGACACTGCTTGTATTCACAAGGCCATGTCTTCCAGGCGTAGCGAAGAGCAGCCACAGTGCCAAGACAAGAACTGATACTCAAGGTCAAGGTTTGGGTGAAGAAAGTGTTCATGGGAGCTGGGAGCCACTTGCACTGATGGTCACTGCAACACGAGACCTAATCAGACAGAAAGTAGCAGTCAGGATAATCAAAAGGATGTTCCCAGAAACCAGGAACTGTACTTTCAGATAGACTAGAAGGGAGGGAGGGGGAAAGCCACTCGTGGCTAAAGACCATTTCTTACCAGAACCAGAACCTGCAGACTGGGTCTAGTTGTGACAAAGTCACAAGTTGATAATAAATGTTGATGCGGGCTGGGAGTATAAGCTCAGTGGTAGAGCATCTCTTTGCACGCACAGGGCCTTGGGTTCGATCCCCAGTACCAAAAAAAGTAAATAAATACTCATATTATTAAATAATTTAAATCAATAAAACAGCCAAGCATGGTGGCATATACCTGTAATCTCAGTACTTAAGAGGCTGAGACAAGGATCACAGGTTTGAGGCCAGCCTCAGCAACTTAGTGAGACCCTTAGTGAGATTGTTTCAAAGTAAAAAGTGCTAGCCGGGCGTGGTGGCACATGCTTGTAATCCCAGCATTCGGGAGGCTGAGACCAGAGGATCCCGGTTCGCGGCCAGCCTCAGCTACCTAGTGAGGCATTCTGCAACTTAGTGAGACTCGGTTTCAAAATAAAGAATAAAAAATAGGGCTGGGGGTGTAGCTTGGAGGTAGAATGCCCCTGAGTTCAATCCCCAGTACCGCAAAAAAAAAAGAAAAAAAAGTGCTAAGCTGGGCATGGTGGCACACGCTTGTAATCCCAGCATTCGGGAAGCTGAGACCAGAGGATCCGGGTTCGCGGCCAGCCTCAGCTACCTAGTGAGGCACTCCGCAACTTAGTGAGACCCTGTTTCAAAATAAAGAATAAAAAATAGGGCTGGGGGTATAGCTCAGAGGTAGAATGCCCCTCGGTTCAATCCCCAGTACCGCAAAAAAAAAAAGTGCTAGAGGTGTAGCTCAGAGGTAGAATGCCCCGACTCAATTCCAGTTCCATAAGAAAAGTTTAAAACATCAACTAAGAGCCAGGCATTATGGCGCATGCTTGTAATCCCAGTACTTGGGAGGCTGAGACAGGAGAATTGCAGGTTCATTGGCCAGCTTCAATTACTTAATAAGGCCCTCTGCAACTTAGTGAGACCTTGTTTCAAAATAAAGAATAAAACAGGGCTGGGAGTATAGCTCAGATGTAGTATATCCCTGGGTTCAAACCCCAGTACTGCAAAAATAAAAATTTAAAACATCAGCTCAGAAAGACAAGGAAGTATAATGAGAAAGCATTCAGGGAAGGTCCCTCCCACCAGATGGCAAAGCAGGCAGGACTGGGAGAGACCACACCAGCCCGAGGAAAGGGCATGAGGGAACTTTGAATACTTCACCTTTCTCAAGTCAGAAAGCAAATCAGAAAAAGGAATATGTTATGCAGGACCCAAAGATGAAATTCTGCCGTGACCCCCAGGTTTGGTTCCAGGGCCAGATGGTGGTCAGACAGCAAAAGACAGGAGAATTCAGACTCTGAGACTCTAAAGTCACCTGACCTAGCACGGCAAGAAGGCAAGTGAGACAAGCGCTGACCAGGCACCTGAAGCAGGTGGGTGTCATTGTGATTCCCAAAACAGCAGGCCTAGATAAACTCTTGTGTCTTGTCTAATATTGCCTCCTCTCCTCAGAAATCTTTATATACCCTCTCTCTACCAGCCTCAAAATTCCCAAAGAACCCATCTGAATGTTCTATCTAGGAATGCCTCTACTTCATCTATAGAAGACTCAATACAATCTCTTTATCAATAGCCCAAATATATAGAATGACCTTAGCTAGGGATTAGAAGAAAGTAGTCTCATATTAATTCATACTCAGTCACATGTCACTGAGCTTAAGCCTTTCAAAGGAGACAAAACAGTTAATATCAGAATTTAGCACGGGGTAACAAAAAAGACCCAAGGATGAAGGGGATATTCAGGAGCAAGGAGCTCTCAGTAAGTGACCAAAAATTAAAACCCTTCTCTAAGCAAAGAGGGTTGCTCAGGGGAGGGAAAATACAAAAAGAATCTCACTTAAGAGGGGTTCACTTTCCCTCCCTTGATATATCCGGTCAAAACTGCCTCTAAGTTAATGAACCAGTAGCTGCTTACTAGTCCCTCTGAGATCAGCTCAGCCCCCAAAGAAGCAAGACCTGCCTCATGGTCACATTAGAATCAAAGAGCAGGGCCTTGGTGTGCAGGTATCCTGGCTACTGGCACACAAGCCCCTCTTCTGTATGCTATTCTCACCTCAAATATCTCGTCGTCCTGCCTCACCACGTGGATTTGCTGGTAATATGTGAGGCTGAGCAGCCCCTTGTGAGCCAAGAGTTCTATCTTCTCAGGCAAGGGTCCTTGAAAAATCAAATTCTTCTCTCCATAAGCCACAGCGCGGGCGCCCAGGTGCAGCCGATAGGCCACAGTCTGTTTATCTCGAGGGTGGATGCTACAGGAGAAAGAACAGAGAACTTTGGGTTTGAGCTCAATAATGTATTTTCAAGAGTCTCCAAAGTACCCTTTAAGAAGGCAAGAATAAAGTTGCCTGAATTCAGTGTTCACTGGATGGTTGCCTTAACAGAAGTGATGAGTGGTTACTATAAATGGGGCTCTGGGCTTGCTATGGGCTTGGAAACCTCGAAGACATAGATGGTTTAGAAGGAAGGAATAAAGGGAAAGAGCGAAGGCACTGGGACAGATAATGTGTAAGGTATTTTCAACCACTAGAAGTAAAGTGTTTCATCTGAATCAATTGTTCATCATTTGGTCCCCTCAATATTATCAAGTTCTACTATAATGTAGACTTGATGTGCCAGGCTCCCCTTGGATTCTACAGTTAGTGTGTGGTATACAGTGGGGCTGTTCACAAAGATTCCATCCTCCTCCCCTGAATCCAGGCTAGACTTCCACAGTCTGCTCTCAGTGCAGCTGGCTGTGGCCATATGATTCAGTTCAGTCAATACAGTTGGAGAAGTGACTTATGTTGCTTCCAGATGGAAGCTTAATTGCCAGTATGAGAAGCAAGGTGGCTATGGAAGCACAGATCAACTTGGAGCCTGTTTCTCTGGGTCTGTGAATGACTGCAGTAAGCAGTCTCTGTTGACTTTCTTTGGACATGAAATATGAACATGAAATAAATTTTCCTTTCATCACAGCCTGAAATGTTGAGGGTTTTTTGTTATTGTGGCACATCTCAGCATAAATGATTTACATATAAAGTTTATATATAAACCCTATTAAGGTTTGGGTTTAAATGTACAAACCAAAAGCTCGTGTGTTGAGAGCCTGTCCCCAGGGCAACAGTATTCAGAGGTGAAATAACTGAATCCGGCTCCAGTCTTACAGTGGATAAATCCAATGAAGTGTTACTAATTTGAAGGAATTTACTAGGTGGTTACTGAGGTAGGGCACGGCTGGCAGGAGACCACTGGGGGTGTGGCCTTGGGGACTGTATCTGTCCTTACCTGCTTCCTGTCACTTTTTCTGCCATTAAGTTGAGCTCAGCTTTCCTCCACCATGCTGTGCCACCACGATGTCTGCTTTGGAGTCAGCTGACAGTAGACTGTACCTCTGAAACCATGAACCAAAAAACTTTTCCTCCTCTAATTGTTCATGTCAGGTGTTTTGGTCACAGCAGTGGAAAAAGACTAGAATAGACACCTAAACTCTGATCCTTAGTCCAATCCATCCCCTCACAAGTGAACATCAAAATGAAGAACTACAGAGCAGAGAACACACACTGGTGGAGCAAAGCCCAAGAAGCAACCATACCTGCCAAAAGGAGAGTCCCTATCACATAGGTCCATAGCCACAGCCATGAACGTGTTGGGCATCTTGAGGTTGGGGACAGAGCCAAAGTCTGCTGTTTGATGCCAGCGGATGAGAGGAAATCCGTCATCTGAGTTATCCGTGGACAAATAGGAAGATAACTAGAAAGGAAAGATTTTGTTACTTTTACTGCACCAGAATCCTGTACGGGAGTCTTTTTTTCTCTAGCAGAGTCTGCTTCTGCTCCATTCATTTGTGCAAATGTTCATTCAGCCTTTTTCTACTGGGCCAGTGTCTTTCCAGAGATGGATACAACAACCCCTCATCTCACATACCCGTTACAATGCAACTTGCCACACCTCTGATGGAGTCTTCTTTCTCCTCATTGATTCTAGACTGGCACTGTGATTTGCTCTGACCAACAGAATGTGGCAAAGCTGATGTACAGCTTTGCCTCAAGAGGCCCCGGGTTCTGGTTTCATTCTCTTGAAATCATGCACTGTTCATGGAACAATAGTCCAGTCACACGGCTGGGGATTATGCAGAGAACAGTATTATCTTGAAGATAGACTCTAGTGTTCTAGCAAGACCAGCTGAGCAGCCATCATGTGAATTCTAGATCCCCCGTCAAATGTCAGCCACATGAGTGAGTCCAGTTGATACCACCTAGGGCAGAGTGAGCCCAGCTGATATCACCTGCCTGGCCAGTCCATGGAATCAAGAGCAAATAAGATGGATGACATTTTAAAGTGTTCAGCTAGTTTGTTACAAACCAATAGGTAACTGATACATCAACAGAGAGCTAGGCACTATGGGAAAGGAGACAGATCTTCTTTTGAGTGTGTGATAATTTGCATGAAAGACCCCAATAATCCACTCCTTGCTACATCCAAGCCCTCATGCCATGTGGCTTTGCAGTTCCTCTCTTTAAGAGGAAGAGCCTCTTTCCCCAGCCCTTGATCCTCAGTTCAGCCATACAATTTGCTTTTGCTAGTAGGCAGAAGCTGCAGTTAGGGTGTGTTGATTCCTAGTAAAGGCTTCAAGAAACCACCCGTGTATCCACTTGCACCTCTGCCATCTTCAAGAGAAGCACATGGCTGAGCTAGCCTACTGCTCTCTGAAGAAGGCTGAGAGCTGTGGGGCAGAGCTGCCCATCTGTTCCACTCCAGCCAACTGGAGCAGAGCCCTCTCCTGAGCCACAGAAACCTGAAAGAGCCCAGTGGAGCTTAAACTAGATCCCCTAGCAGCCAGCTCCACAGATACATGAGTTATAATAATAAAGGTCATGGGGTTTCCAGGTGGTTTGTTACAAAGCAGTAGCTACCTGGTACAAGTACTTTACAGCTTTGCTGGGGAGACAGATCTGCACATAAAAATTGGAAATTGACATGACATAATAAATATTAATAAACAATAGTACAAAACAATGTGGATTAAATGATACTTTGATGGCACAGACAGCAAGTGGTATACATTTCGAGTAGACGATTATAATTACAGGAAAACAGCCTCAGAATATGTAAATGATATATTTGGTTGGGCAGAGAATACAAGAAGTCACAGGTAGCAGTGCTCATATTTCCAATGTTAGTATCTTATAAAGTACAAAGCAAAGCAGAAGAACTGCTGTTTTGAGAGAGTGCTTCTAACTGAAAGAGGGTATTTGTGATGGAAAGACAAGGTTGGGAAGATATCCAGGCAAGCATGTGAACAGTTCCTACTTTATTCTCTAAGCTATAGGGAACCACTATAGAAATACTAGCTGGACAACATCGCAAAGTACTAAAATGTCACTGAACTGAACACTTTTAAATTATTAATCTTATGAATTTTATATCAATTATGTAATTAGGAGAGCCACTGAAATTACTGACATTATAAAAGGACCATTTTAAAATATTAAAATAATGATCATACAAGACTGATTAGTCAATTGCGTGTGATGGTGCATGCCTGTAATCCTAATACTTGGGAGGCTGAGATAGAAGGATCACAGGTTCACGGCCAGCCTTAATAACTCAATGAGGCCCTCTGCAACTTGGTGAAACCCTGTCTCAAAATAAAAAATAAAATAGGGCTTGGGGTGTAGCTCAAAGGCAGAATGCTCCTGGGTTTGATCCTCAGTACCACAAACAAACTACAACAAAAAAGGGTGATGAGTGAAGAACTACTATAATAATTCATTATAGTTTAGATCTTAGATGTCTTCAAAAAACCCATGTACTAAAGGCCTAGTCCCCAACCTATGTGCTATTGAGAAGTGACAGAACCTCAGAAGATGGGGCCCAGTGGGAGGAAGCCAGGTCATTAGTGCCCTTGGAGCAGATACTGGGACACCAGTCCGTCCTTTCCCCCTCTCCCTCTCCCTCTCTCTCCTTCTCAGCAGCCATGAGGCAAACAGGCCTTTTCTGCCATGTGCTCCTCTCCACCATAGTCAAAGCAAGCACCAAGCAACCACAATCTGCAGCCTCTGCAACAGTGAGCCTTTCCTCGTTGCAAGCTGACTTATTCAGGCATTTGTTACAGTGACAGAGAGCTGACTTAATATTCTAGACACACATACAAAAAAAGATCTAACCTAGAGGGGCAGTAGCAGAAATGGGACCATTAAAAATGACGTAAGCTGGCAAGACCAGAAGCCAACTGGATACAGGCACAAGAGCCAGGATCAGAGCCTTCACTCTGGATCTGTGACATATGAATATTAGATCCATCACTCCAGATCCATGACAGCTGAACGATCTGCCATCTAGGCCGTCCTATCAAGCACTACCAGAAAATTTGAGGAATATTATTGCTCCACACAGACCCTGTGAAAGATCAACAGATCATGTACTATCAGCCACCTCATCTATTTATTCATTCTCTTAACAAACACTTACTGAGCACCTGTTCAGTGTCAAGCACTGTAATCCCAGTACTTGGGAAGCTGAAACAGGAGAATCACAGGTTCTAGGACAGCCTCAGCAGGTAGTGAGACTCTCAGCAACCTAGTAAGACCCTGTTATAAAAATAAAATAGGGCTGATGGTGTAGCTCGGAGATAGAATGCCCCTGGATTCAATCCTCAGTACCACACACAAAAAAGAATACCTTCCTATGCTTACATTCTGTAGGGAGAGAAAACCAATAAACAAGATAAATACATAAGCCAAGCACAGTGTCCCATGCCTGTAATCCCACTACTTGGGAAGCAGAGTCAGGAGCATTGCAGGTTCAAGGCCAGCCTCATCAATGTAGCAAGACCCTGTTTTAAAAAAATAAAAAGGGTTGAAGGCAAGCTACGTGTAGCTCAGGTAGAATGCCCCATGTCCAATCACCACTACCCCTGCAAAAAAGTAAAATAAGTAAATTAAACATCATATAAGAAAGTGACAGTGGATTAGAAAAATAAGGGAAAGAGTGTGAGCATTGAACAAAGACTAGAAGGAGGTAAGGAAGATATAAGGACATCTGGGTGTGTTAGATAACGCACAGTGACCCATGTCCTTATATAATACCCTGCCCTCTGTGGTGGAGACCCATAACTGGATTCTAACCAATAAACTACCGCAAAAGTAATAGGACTTTACTCCCATGATTACATCTGTTACATGGCAATGGCAAAGATGAAGGAATTCTGCAGAGGTAAATAAGGTTAACTTCAAGATTACTCAAAAGGTGAGTGTCATGGTGAGCCCAACCTAGCCACGGGAGCCCTTTAAGAGAGGGTCTAGAAGACAGACTTTCTCCTGCTGGCTTTCAAGTAGGCTGCCATGAGTTTTACAGCTGCAAAGAAATTGATTTTTGCCAATGACCATGTGAGCTTAGAAGAGAACTCCAAGCCTCAGATGGGACCCCAGTTCCATCAATGTACTCTCTCACAAGCCATGATCTGAGTAAATCAGACCACAAACTGAGGAGGGTCTGGGCCAGCACCCACATTGTCTCTCGATGCCCAATGCTATCAGAAGAGGCTGTGTTATAACAGACTCTTCCAGGAGATACCTGACATCATCCCTGCAGACGTGGCCAGATGAGGCTCTGAGGGCAGGATGTTTGCTGCTTCCTGCTCTGGAAACCCAGGACAGACTGCTCTGGTAGCAGGAAGGCACTGTGGCAGTGACGCAGAACCAAGGGGTCATTTCAATTCATGCAAACAGGCTTAACATACGAAATGATGAAAAGTACTGAAGTTTCACAAGGGGATCTCATGAAAACTGTAAAACAGGGATCAAAAGAGCCAGTGAGTCACCCTACTTCTTCCACATAACACCTAAAGGCTAAAACAGAACCACATTCATCAGCCAGGGCCATGACAAGAATCACAGCAAGGATGCCACAGGAAACAGTTGATGGAGAGTACTGGCCTAAAGCTCAGCAAGGATGTGGACCAGTCACAGCCCCTCAAGCCAAAGGCCTTTTCTCAAAATGGCAGTTTGCTGAGAATTCCTGCAGCAATAGTCCATGTTATTTCACTGACTGCACTACTCCTGGCTGTCCACATGGGGGCACCAGCACACTCTACACCCAAAAGAAGTCTTGTGTTTTTCCTAATCTGAGGCCCGGTGGGGGCACTCACTGTTCAGTCTCCCACAGCTAAATACTGCAGCTAATGAAAGCAGATGCCAGCCAAAGAATATTAAAGTCGCCACATTCAGAAGATTGTACAAATAACATACTGCAGTTTCCTGTCTGTTCCTCCAAACTCATTTTAAAAAGGATTGAGGAAAGAGTTCAAATAATGCTACTTCCATATGTAAAGGTATCATACCAATCTCACTAACATGTAGCGAGAGGCAATAGAGGGGTGGAGTGGGATGTGGAGGAAAACACACCAAATGCTGTATGCATGTATGTTTGTATCACTCTGAATCTCACCATGATGTATAATTACAATGCACCGATAAATGTTTGTTAAATATACCCCCTAAGAATCCAGTCTCTAGCCTCATGCACTCCTTTCTCTAATGTGCTTCTGGTCACCTCCCTACCAACAACTGTTCAATACACATCTAACCCTGGATCTCTAACTGTGCTCTCATTATTTGCAACCATCACTGAAAACTCAACCTTTCTATAAAGCCAATTCATCTTTCCTAACAAGCCCTCCAGACATTCCTATTTCTCTCAATAATAATAAATATTAACATTATCTAGCCTATGCCAGGCTTTTTTTTTTTTTTTTGGTACTGGGGATTGAACTCAGGGGCATTCTACCTCCGAGCTATACCCCCAGCCCTATTTTTTATTCTGTATTTTGAAACAGGGTCTCACTAAATTGCGGGGTGCCTCACTAGGTAGCTGAGGCTGGCCGCGAACCCGGATCCTCCGGTCTCAGCCTCCCAAATGCTGGGATTACAAGCGTGCACCACCACGCCCGGCAATGCCAGGCTTTTACATGGCTAAGTCATTTAATATTTTTAAGAGGTTCCATATCTTGTTCAAAAATCACATAGTTCAGCCACATACTCTTCTGGTTTTCCACAAGTAACATTTTTGATGATGATAAAGAATTAGAGCCTAGAGGTTAAGGGACTTCTACTAAACTATAAGGCATAAGAGAAAGGACCAGGTCTCTGTAATATGCTGTATTTCTAGTACCTCATACAGTTCCTGACATATAACAAGTATTCAATGCATACTTCTGGTGTGAACTGGCTGAAGTCACATTCAAATCACACTAACAATACAGTACAGAATATTTTGTCATCATTACAAACTGTTGAAGATTAGTATGTATTGACATGAAAAAATATTCACAATATAACATTAAGAGAAAAAAATACAGTACAATGTTATGGTATGAATCCTATTTCAAACATATACAAGCAGAAAGGTTTGATTATTTCTAGAGTAGATAATTCTCAGTGGTTTTAACTTCTTTTTGTTTGGGGGATTGTTTTTATTGTTGTTTTGCTTATCTTTTTAACATTTTTTTCAATGAAGCCATAATTTTTTTTTTCTTTTTTGTGGTACTAGGGATTGAACCCAGGGACATTCTACCTCCGAGCTATACCCCCAGCCCTATTTTTATTCTTTAGTTTGAACCAGGGTCTCACTAAGTTGCGAAGAGCCTCGCTAAGTAGCTGAGGCTGGCCACGGAACCTGGATCCTCTGTCTCAGCCTCCTAAGTACTGGGATTACAAGCATGTACCACCACACCCAGCTTCAGTGAAGCCATAATTTTTAATAACAAAAAATATTAGTTGCTTATTAACTTTTTTAAAAAGATTTAATCAGGCTGAGTGTGACGGCGCACACCTGTAATCCTAGTACTTGGGAGGCTGAGCTAGAAGGATCGAAGGTTTGAGGCTAGCCTCAGCAACTTATTGAGACCTTCAACAACTTAGTGAGACCCTGTTTCAAAACAAAAAATAAAATAGGGCTGGGGGTGTAGCTCGGAAGTAGGGTGCCCCTGGGTTCAATCCCCAGTACCACACAAACAAACACACACAAAAAAGATTCAATTATCAACAAACTCACGAATTAAGCCTTAATTCAGTTCTAGCATACTAGAATACATAGACACTACTTAATCTCTGAACTAAGACCATGAGGGCAAAAAGGGAATATGAATTCCAAGAAGAGAGCTAAGTAGCATGCCCCACACCAATGCCCATAGACCTTCTTCCTCCTACCACATACCTGGACAAACCCAAATGGGAAGAAACGCTCTGTCTGCCCCTGGGAGCCACGGTGGAAGGTCTGGCGCCAGTCTTCAATGAGTGCAGGGAACGTGCAACTGTACAGGTCCCTGTTATAATTCATATTGGACTCCCCTAAAAACAGTCAAAATTGTGAGAGGAGTTTGAAGTAGACTTCAAAAATGGCCCACATTGCTCTCCTCCTTGCAGCTCCCAGAATCAGCCCTGGACTTTCTCTGGCCAATGAGGCGTCAGCAAACACAACGCAAGCAGAGCCTGGAAACCGCTTCAGTCTTGGGCATGGCTCTGCACCCTGAGACCACCATGTAAGTGACAACTGAATCTGAACATGCTTGCTGAAGGAAGAGGTCATCTGAGAGCCGGGCATGGTGGCGCACGCTTGTAATCCCAGCATTCGGGAGGCTGAGACCTGAGGATTCGGGTTCACGGCCAGCCTCAGCTACCTAGTGAGGCACTACGCAACTTAGTGAGACTCGGTTTCAAAATAAAGAATAAAAAATAGGGCTGGGGGTATAGCTCAGAGGTAGAATGCCCCTGAGTTCAATCCCCAGTACCGCAAAAAAAAAAAAAAAAAAAGAGGTCACCTGAGAACCATGGTGCCCGGCAGATAGCCCCAGTCAACAGAGCTGAGGGAGAGGCCATCCAAGGTCCTCCAGCCACCAGATACCCTACCAGGTTGCCAAAGGCACAGAAGAGACCCTAGCGGAAATTAGCTGAAACAGCCAAGATGAAAGAACTACCACCCTGCTCACCCAGAGAATGGTAAGCTAAAGAAAATAATTTGATCATTGTTCGAAGCCACTAGATTCTAGCGTGGTTTGTTATGCAGCATACAAATAGAGAATCAACAAGCTGAGTACTCACCCTGGTACCATACCACCCCTTTCAGAGTCATATTGTGTAGCGGATGGATCATGGCATTCCAGAGAACAGAGTGCTTACTGGGACCAGTTACAGAATCAAGTGAAATGGACCTGAAATCAACAAGATGCACACATGTCACCAGAAAGCTTGTGATCGACCACCTGATGGTCCCCCAAGCTGGGCATCTCTCCACTGTCACTTGGGACAAACCTCTGACGAAAGCAACACAGAAGGAAACTGATCCACTGTTTCACCTGAAAACGTGATTAGTCTGGATTTCACCTCCAGGTTCTTCCCAAGTTAAGTGTACAGTCAGTTTTCTGTGCATTCACAGTAGGCCATGCTAGTTTCCAGATGAGGTCATTAAAGTCAGAAGGGAGAAGTGACTTAGTGTGAGTCTCTCACACACTCAATGAAATTATCTACTGCTCAATGGAAGGACACTTAGATTGGTTTACACTCTTCGCTTTTTTTTTTTTTTTTTTTTTTTTTGCGGTACTGGGAGCATTCTACCTGTGAGCTATACCCCCAGCCCTGTTTTTTTGTTCTTTATTTTGAAACAGGGTCTCATTAAGTTGCGGAATACCTCACTAGGTAGCTGAGGCTGGCCACGAACCCAGATCCTCTGGTCTCAGCCTCCCAAATACTGGGATTACAAGCATGCGTCACCACGCCCGGCCACTTTTTGCTTTTCTAAGCAATGCTTTGATTATCTTCCTTATGGCTGAATCGTTGCATACATGCTTCATTATTTCATTAGAATAAATTCCCAGAAATGAGATTAGTGGGTCATAAAACATATTTTCAAAAAACTTTCGACGAGCTAGGTGCAGTGGTGCATGCCTTTAATCCTAGTATTTGGGAGGCTGAGATAGGAGGATCACAGGTTGGAGGCCAACCTCAGCAACTTAGCAAGACTCTGTTTCCAAATAAAAAATAAAAAGAGCTGGGCATGTAGCTCAGAGGTAGAATGCCCCTGGGTTCAATCCCCAGCACCACAAAAAATACATATATAATAGGGTTGAGATGTGACTCTAATTAGGGTAGAACACTCCTGGCTTGTATCCCCAGTACCAAACAAAACAGATTTAAAACCTTTGGACACATTGCCAAATGTGTCCAGAATACATACACAAATTTGTCCTCACATACACAAATTTATCCTCACAGCAGCTGTGTAAGAGACTGCCCACTTCTCCACACCCTCAGTATTATCCTCCCATCCCCAGAGGTCTGGAAGACTGGTTCTAGAGTCCACCTCCATGTGCTGGGTCTGCCGCTCCCTCCTCTTCTACCACAGGCTACTCTTTCTGTCCATGGTTAATGCTTTCAACCTCCTCCCCAACCCCCCCACACACAAGCCTTTACCCAAACCACCAAGAGCAAAGTGAATCAGACAATGTGAGTCAGGCAGACAGCGTCCGGGAAAGCAGGTCACATAGTGCTCATTTCTGCACTGGTATTAGCATCGGGATTTTTACCAATTAGCCCCTTCTCCCCAACATTTTCTCTCTGATCCAACTTTTCTCATACAGGCTTTTCAGAGTCAGTATACTATTTTATTTTTTAGGGATGTTCATGCATTTGTTCCAGTAAGTTTATTCTTCAGGCAATAAAGTACAGTGGTTAGGAGCACAGACATCAAAGGCAGACTGTGCCACCCAACAGCCATGTCCATAAGCAAGTTACTCACCTCTCTAAGTCTAAGAGTCTACACACAGGATGTTAATAGCTTCTACACTTCAAAGAGTCATTGTGAGCACTAAATTAATCAATATGTGTCAGCAGTGTCTGGCATGCAGAAAGCAATCTGAACGCATTAGCTATTACTAAGGAAAAGAGTCATAATTCCTTCCTGACATAGTCTCAGATAACTGTGGTGGTGAAGACACTGTCCCTTACCTGTTCCTGAGTAAATCCCATGCATTCAGACATATGTGGACATTCAACACGTATTTACCTCCCCAGAGCAGACCATGATCCTCTCTCTTACACAGCTCCCTGGAAGACTATCTCCCAGACTAGAGGATGCATGCTTACCCTGGCTTTCGGACTCCACAGGCTTTCAACGACCTTCTGGATGACCAGGCTTCAATGGGTGTCCCACCCCAGCTGGAGGAGATCAGTCCAATGGGATACTGGAGAGTGTCGTGCAGGTAGCGCCCAAAGAGCCAGCATACTGCCGACATGTATGTGAAATTTCCATGGCCCAAGTTTTCTGTCCAGAGAAATAATTACAGGAAGAGTCAGAGAGAGAGAGAGAGACTAGATGAATATGAACTCCAGCTAGATGGGTCCAGGTGAGAAGGCGGTTATGGATCATCTCTTCTAGGACTTGTCAAAAGTAAAACAAGATTAAGAAGCAATGAGGAGATGCAACACCAAGACCAAGCATCTCTCAAACCTTCCCTAAAAAGAATCTTGGAACCTTCCCTGAGGAGAATCTTTTCCAAAGGGTAAAACTACAGCCTTAGTCATATTTTCCTTCTAGCCATCTTCAATTTTTTTTTCAGTTGCTCAAAATGCTTGTTTCCATAATAAGGAAATAGTGCTCTCAGCCTGGCACACAGGCCAATGATCACTATTTTGCTCTTGATCTGAGTATAAATAATTCACTTACATAATCAGGAAGCCAAAACTCTGTAGCCAGGCAAGCAGGTTTCACCATCCCCTCAGGTTCCTCTGAATCTAGAAATATCAACACCTATCCTCACTAGGTAAGTGGCACAAAGGCCATCAGGTCCTTCTACTACCTTCTTCCCTGACTCCCCTCTTACTTGCCCACTCATTCCCACTTATCTCTATGGAAGGGAAAAAACAAGCAGGTACTAGGTAGAAAAGAAATGTGTCTGTTTTTCCTGCATAGTTTCATACCCAGCTTTACAGCTATGTTAATGAAGACATAGAGAAGTAATGAGAAGTCTGACCAAAAGAGAAAGCAACAGAAAGCAAAACCAGTGTTTAAATTTCCAGCAGTCTAGCTGGGTGTGGTGGCACACACTTGTAATCCCAGTACTTGGGAGGCTGAGACCAGAGGATCTGGGTTCATGGCCAGCCTCAGCTACTTAGTGAGGCTGTTTGCAACTGAGTGAGACCCTGTTTCAAAAATAAAGAATGAAAAATAGGACTGGGGGTGTGGCTCAGAGGTAAAATGCCCCTGGGTTTAATCCCCAGTACCACACATACAAAAAAAATTCAGCAGTCTAATTCATTTATCCAAAGTGCCTGGTAGCCAACGCAGGCCAGAGTGAGCAATTTCCATGTCAGAGGAAAGCTGATGAAGAGGGGAACATGCATACACACACGGCTGATGATTCAACCCAGTTCAACCCAGTACGTACTCAAGACCTGTAGGTAATGGCTAGGCACTGTGAAAGATCCAATTGCAATAGTGTAATTCAAGTCGATTTCAAATGAATTAAAATTGATGGAGCACCTACGACGTGTCTAGATGTGCTGTGTTTCCTACACCAGGAAAAGAGAGCTGGAGAGTCAGAACCTCTACTCTTAAGTCTTGTAGAATTTTTTTGTTTGTTGGTTGGTTGGTACTGGGGATCGAACCCAGGGGCATTCTACCTCCAACCAACATCCCCAGCACTATTTTTTTTTTTTTTAACTTGGAAACAGGGTCTTGCTAAATTGCTAGGAGCCTCGCTAAGTTGCTGAGGCTACCTTCAGTAGATCTTAGTTTATGAAATAAGATGAATATTTAGCTAAATAATACATATAGCAAAATATGGTAAGTGCCTCAAGATGTACAAATAATCATTAAGGAATTTGGGCACAAAAAAAAAGTATCAAATGAAAGGCAAATCATTGGGAGACTGAGACCGGAGGATCTGGGTTCTCGGCCAGCCTCTACTACTTAGTGAGGCCCTCCGCAACTTAGTGACCTGTTTCAAAATAAAGAATAAAAAATATGAATTGGGGTGGAGCTCAAGGATAAAATGCCCCTGGGTTCAGTCTCCAGTACTGCCAAAAAAAAAAAAAAAAAAAAGCAAATAAAGACTGACCTCCTCCCCGTGCTTCCACAGTCCTCTACGCATGCCCCTGTCATAATACCTCCCTATAGTAATGTTTAGAGTACCCCTTAACCCACAACACTATCAACTACCTGAAGGCAGGGATTCCTCTTATTCACATCTGTGTCCTCAATGTCGAGGACATAATCGAGAGGCAGAAAATGTGAGCTGGTGTACATGGATGTCTTTACCTATACTAGCTTGTACCTAACAAAGATGTGTAATTACAATGCACCAAATAAGGGAACGATGAAAAAATAAATAAATAAATAAATAAATAAATAAATAAATAAATAAATAAATAAAAAAGAAAATGTGAGCTGGTTGGTATTGGGTGGCTGTGAGGAGCTGGTCTAAGGGGATTTACTGATGAATATAGAGAGAGGAAAGGTAACTAGGAGGGATGAAGGCAGGTAGGGAGGCCTGGAAGGGTAGAAAGGGGTTTAATAAGCACAACTGGCATTCTAGGCAGAAGAAAAAATATTTTTAAAAAGGCACATGGAATAGGAAAAAATGTGAAAGTATTTGGCTGGAGCAGAGACAATGAAAGAATAGTAGAAGGTAAGACAGGTCAGGAAGTTGGATCCATATCCTGAAGCAAAAAAAAAAATGGCAGGCAGCTTGAAAAGGAGAATGAGTGGTAGGTAAAACAGGCTCCAAATATATGCACAGCCTAATCCCCAGAGCCTGCGGACAGGTCCCCTCTGTGACTGAAGGATTTCACAGATGTGATCAGGGTTAAGGAGCTCGAGACAGGGAGAGTCTTGGACCCATCAGTTGGGCCCAGTCTAGTTACATGATTCCTTAAAGTCAGAGGAGACTTTCCCAGGCACAATCGGAGCAATGTGAAGAAGAAAAGAGATTCTAAATGCAGGGTAGACGTGACCCACTGTACTCTCCCCGATATAGGCACTGCCTCTCTCAGGTTATTACTGAAATGTCACCTTCTCAGTTGCGGCTCCCCTGGCCACTCTAAATTTCGAACACTACCACCTTCCAGCCTGGCCCTCCCTCCCCCATTCCCCCTACTGCTTCCCGTCCTGGATGTATTTTACTTACTTTTGTCTCACTAGCACACACCACCATCTGATCTATCCCGTGGTATCCACATTTATTCAGTCTCATTTATTTGGTCTCTGAGTACACAGAGTGAAATGGAATTTACATGGCAAGGTATCATACATTCTCTAAATCTAATAGATCCCTGAGTTTAGGTAACATGTAGTAAGAGTTCAGAGAGCAAAGGATTTAACCAAAACTTTACCTGAATCCATTCTACTCCGGAGCTCCATTCTCATAGTGTGAGGCTGAATAATACCAGATACTGCATATGTCATTTGCTAATTATTCATTTTTCATATTTTCTCACACTGAAGTGTAGGGATCATAGGGTCAAGTGTTTTGCCTGTTTTATTAACCACTATACTCACAGCACGTAGAACAATGCCCAGCACAGAGTAGGGCTCAGATATCTGTTGAATTTTGGGGGTTTTTTTGTTTGTTTTTTGGGTTTTTTGGGGTTTTTTTGCGGTACTGGGGATTGAACTCAGGGGCATTCTACCTCCAAGCTATACCCCCAGCCCTATTTTTTATTCCTTATTTTGAAACCGAGTCTCACTAAGTTGCGGAGTGCCTCACTAGGTAGCTGAGGCTGGCCGTGAACCTGGATCCTCAGGTCTCAGCCTCCCGAATGCATCTGTTGAATGTTTTAACATTTGAAAATGTAGGGGCCACTGAGGTTACCCAGGTAAAGCACACAGACACAAAAAGGGGGTGCCTAGAAAGAACGCAGGGGCCACACTTGAAAGAAGGGACTAAAAAATCAAAGAATGGGGAAGAGGAGAAAGAGGAGAACTAGGAAACCAGGACCAGGCAAACCAGGAAGAACATACAGTTTCTAAAAGCGGAGGTCTAAGTCAGGGGTGGTGACTCACACTTATAATCCCTGTACTTGGGAGGCTAAAACAGAAGGATCACAAGTCCAGGGCCAGCCTTAGCAACTTAGCGAGGCCATTTCAAAATAAAATAAAAATAAATAAAGGTCTAGAGGTGTAGCTCAGGGGTAGAATGCCCCTGAGTTCAATCTCCAGTACCAGAAAGAAAAAAAAAAAAAAAAGAAGACAAAAGTGGTGGTCTACAGTGTTGGGAGCCTCACAGGTCTACAGGTCGATTAGGAGAAGAACAGCAGCCTTGACAAGAATAAATTGTTCAGGTGAAAGCAGAAGCCAGATTACTAAAGGACCACAGCAAGGTCCTTGCCATGATCAGAATGAAAACAAAACATGTTCAAGAAAGGAATAACAAAGTAAAGGAGAGAGAAGAGGCTTCACAAGAAGGCTGCTTGTTATGTTTATCTTGTTTTGTTAGAATAAAAGAAAGGCTAAGCTCTGTGAGCAGGAGCTGTGTCTGTCTGAGTCACTCTGTGTCCTTGGGGGCTAGCACACAGCTTACCACTGCAGAGGCGGGAGATAAAGACTCCACACTGAATGGACAGTGGGGGAAGTAAGAGAAGACCCTGGGGGAAGCAAGAGCTGGCACCAGAATTGTTCCTGAAAGGACACCATGGTCTTCAGACACAGAAACGAGGAAGAAAGAAGAGAATACAGGGGCTGAAGTGATGGCACAGCTCATGCTGACTGGCCTCAGTATTTCCACTGAAGTTAAAGGAAATCACTTCCTCATCACAAGGGGGTAGATTTGCCCTGCATGATAGTACACACCTGTAATCCCAGTAATTGGGAGGCTGAGATAGAAGGATCACAAGTTCGAGGCCAGCCTCAGCAATAAAGGGAATGATTTATTGATGGAGTCTTGGGGAAAAACATGTGAAATAGTGGCCATCAAGAATGGGATAGAGTCCAAAAGAAACAAGTAAAAGGATAGTTCAGTAATAACAGATGAGAAGCACACCGAGGCTCGCAGATTCCACATCGGGCACCGACCGGACCGTGATGCAGGATGCAGCACTCACTCACCTGCAGTGGGCTTAGACCACCGCAAGTCCACGGCTCTAAGGTCCTGCAGCTCCTGCTCCGCCTGAACCAGCGAGACTGAGAGGATGCGCACAGCCTGATAGGCAGCGGTGCTGGACAGCTCCCCTGTGGCATTAAACACCTAGAAGAAAAATGAAAATGTCATTGAACCTAGTGGGTGATTAACTGGCCTGCTGCCTCTTAAGAAACACTTCCAACCCACTGAGCTCCATCTAAGTCTTCAGAATACTGAGATCACACAAACAACCCAAACCAGAAATGGGCTGGACTGAATCACCTTGATCCACTCTGACTGACAACACAAACCAAGATGAATCACGTTTGAGAGAGGGTTTAAATATAAAGAAATCTACGACCATGGTTCTGTCGCAGTGATAAAGCATACTGGCTATTAAGTAGACCACCGCAGTACCTTGAAACTAGAATCCTTCTGCTCTGGAAAAGTATCTGACAATACAGAGCTACGGCAATTACCTTCTTTCTTCTTTTTTAATGGTACTTAGCCTATGCGGGGAGATAGATTTATGTAATCCATACCACACAAGAGAAATGTATTCAGAAGAAACACACCTGAGAAATGACTGCCAAAACATGCTGGAATCAGTCTCACAATGCTTATATTCTCATTTCCTTCCTGCTAAATCACCAGAGGAAAGCATGGGAGGCCTGGCGATCTGAAAGGGGCTGTTCAGGGTACAGCTCGGAAGAGTCCCAAGGAATCAGACAAAGACAAGGGCTGGTCCAAAAGACATCCCATTTTCCAAAATCACTTCATGAACCCTCATTAGTGCTTAGGGCTTACCTAGACAAGAATATATGCACTCTATTATTCATTTGTCCTATGAAATATCATTCTTCTATGAGCTTAGGCTTAGGCACAAGCACATTTCCTTTATTCCTTTTTAAGTTATGCTTTTCCTTTATTTTAAAAAGAATAGGTAATATCCTGACTTGCTGGGATTTTTTTTTTTTAATGTGTGTATTCTCCTGAGTCTTCCCTATCCCCTGGGCCAGTCCAGCTTCTCCCAAAACAAAGAGCTAATGGGAGCATCAGGAAGCCCAGCACCGTCCGCCTGCGGGAACAGGCGCTCCAGCTGAGTCCGGCTGCCACCATGAGAGGCACAGGAGGCCGGGATACTTTCCATTGGCCTCCAGCCACAGAGTGTGCAGCTGGCTCGATGTCCTTCCACCCACCACAGAGAATACAGCTGGCCCTCTAGCCCACAGCAGAAGAGAAATTATGGAGCCACCAGGGGGCCCCCACAGAGGACTCCAATCAAAGATGCTGCCCCTGGCATCACCCTTTGACTTGCCACCAAGCCTGCTGCAGCCAACGAGGTGGCCAGATGCAAATGAAGTGGCTCTTCTGGTCACAATGGGAGCCACAGCCTGAAAGGCCTCCTGGGTAGCAGCAGCTCCAGGTCTTCCCACACTCAGGACTAAGAATCTCAGGAAAATTCCACAGGAAATTTAGACCTGTTCTTTCAAGATCTTGCCTGGCAAGGTTAATGTGAAATAAACATAAAAGAGTACGAACAGGCTGATACACTCACAATATATTCTGGCAGGGAAATTATTTTTCAGTAGCAAGTACCTGTAAAAAGTCGCCTCTCTTGATATGCAGCTCTGCGCTAAGCACGAAGGATCATATGTTGCTTCCATGGAAACAGTGGATGAAACTGCTTTCATCCTCTCCACCCACACGAGCTTCCGCACTGGCTGGGAACTCGAGCCTCATGGCAATGAGATGGCAGCTTGGGGAGGCAGCCTGGAGGTCCATGCCCCTTGTCTTTTAGACCCGTTGCTAACGCTTAGAGGACTGCCAAGCCAATAGAGTCAGGGTGGTTGGCATTCTCCTGCATTGTTATCAGCACATGGAACTGGATACAAAACAGCACCTGGAAGACTTCCATTTTCAAACTCACACTTGTGTATTATTTCAAGCCAGAACTTGGAAGCCACAGAAAGTTTCACAAAAATGAGGGTGAGGAAAAATTCCTGCTGTACCTGATGATGCCAATTACCTCTAAAACTGGCATATTTTCCTAAGTATCACTAGGCCTTTTTGATGGAAGCATTTCCTGGGGATATTGGCAGCCAACTTAGGAATAAAGAGCTTTCAGGAAGATTTTCATTTAAATGACACTTGCTTTCCCGGCTGATGAAAGTAGAAGCCTTGCTCCATCTGCTGAGATCAGATTTCATCTCATCAAACACCTCAGTGTAATTATTTCTCTACCAAGTATTTAAATGAGGATGTAAATGAATACCAAGGTATTTGAAGTCATTACTGCCGCTGAGGCTCAGGGAGAACACTGCTGCCTCCCCAGGGACCAGAGCATTCACCATCAAAGCAGCTGCTCACCGGTGCTCATTTTGTAACCTTTATACCACGTCCTTGAATTAATGAAGACACGTCAAGAATCTATTTCCTCAGAGAATCCTGGCATGGGGTCTGCATGGGGGGAAGGCATCCCTGGGAGAGGGTGCATGAGTGAATGTGTGTGCACGCACATGTGCATGCGCATAAAGGACACGAGGAAACTGAACCACTGACATACAAATATGGAGACTCTTAAAGTTATTTTGCCATTTGCTACAGTATAATATAGCTGTCCTAAAGCTGAGATAGTAACTATAAAGAAGCCAGCCATCACAACTCTTATGACTGTATATGAATGTTGTGTGCATGCACACACATGCGTACACATGCACTACTGGGGATTGGACTCACGGGCATTCTACCACTGAGCTATACCCCAGCCCTATTTGATTTTTTTACTTTGAGGTAGGATCTAGCTAAATTACTACACACTAGCCTCAAACCTAAGATCCTTCTGCCTCCCAAGTCCTGTGATTATAAGCATGTGCCACCAGGCCCAGCTTCCTAGAAATCTTTTATTAGGATGTGGTAGCAGCCCTTCTCTTTTGGATTTTAATTTCTCAACTTGCAAAGTAAAAATGTCTGACATTGGCCATCTTTTTCTAAGCCTAACTAGAAATATCCAAGTCTTAAGACCTATCCTGACTTAGGAGGCGACAGATGAACATTTAGATTTTTCTCCATTTATAAACATCTCACTCAGTGTTATAAATAACATTCAATTTTAAAATTCCACTTTACCCTAACAACAAGATGGGCATACAATCTGCCATTTCTTTCTTTGAATGTGAAAAGTGGTAGGTTATAGTGAGAATCTTACCTCCTAAGAAAAGTCACATGAAGGGAGGAGAAGGAAAAAGACAACTGTGGGGGGGGGGGGTGTGAGTGTGTGTGTGTGTGTGTGTGTGTGTGTGTGTGTGTGTGAGAGAGAGAGAGAGAATGAGTGTGTGTGTGTGAGAGAGAGAGAGAATGAGTGTGTGTGTGAGAGAGAGAGAGAGAGAATGAGTGTGTGTGTGTGTGTGTGTATGTGTGCGCGCGCGTGTGTGCGCGCGCGTGTGCGCGTGTTGGGAGTCTATAGTGGGATAGGAGCAAAAGAAATATGGTTGGAGTTTTGAAAAAATGTGAGGTCCTACAGACTGTGAAGAGACTAGATAGAAAGTTTGGCTTTCAGTACTATCAGCACTTAAAATTCTGTCTTGCAAACCAAGAGCAAGATTTAAAACAAAAAATTAAAAAATGAACATGAACGCTTGGATGTTTCAGATAGAGCCTTTTTTCTATTCCCCTACATCTTAGAGTTCACTGTCCTAGCTGAGTACAGAAGATGTTTAAGAGTAAATTCTAGGCAGAAAGAATGTGTTTACTCTTAACAATCAAGATCTGATTTAGCTTGACAGGAAATGGGATGAGATCCCTTGGCATAGACTGCTATTGAGAAAATGACTATATAGATACAAACAGATCTGGTCTGTGCCTTTCCGTGCAAACATGGAACTGTAATTAGAGCATTAAGGAAATTACTGTTTTCTTTAATGAGTTAACAGGAATTCCACTTCTATACAAAATCATGCTTTCTATCAAGAGAGAAAACTTCAATTTTGTGTCCATTCGCTTATGCTAAAAGAGTCCAAAGTTCAGTTTAATGAGCATTTCAACTCAAAAAGTTTCCACATATTTAAGTGAGGCAGGAAGTAAGAGTAATTAAAATACTGGTTAGGAAAATATAAATGTAAGAATTTTGATTCTGAATTAGAAAATTAACAATTAAATGAATTATATATATCAAGTGAGAACTTTTTAGTAGCATTATTGAATAAGTTTTTCTTAAAAAGGAAAAGAAAAAGAAACTATGAGGAACAGAAGTTAGAGAAGTAAAACAAGAAGTCCTAAAGTATATGAAAGGATTCAATTTTGTAAATTTTTCAGAGAGAACTGAAGGGAGATCATGATCTAGTTGTGGATATTTTAAATCTCTAAATTAAATATTTCTCAAAGATGGTGAAGTATGTAATGAAGAAATCAAAAATAAATAAATGAACTGGAGAAAAAAAACTCATTTTTGGAGAAGAATCTAAGGAAAATAGTAACCTTTCCAAGCTCTTAATCTATTAAAGGAAACATACCAATCAGTAACTTCTGATTTAATCCATAACTTACCTCCTAAGTTTGTTAAACCAAATTAATTAGCACATAAAAAAGCACTTAGAACAGATCTTGGCACACAGTAAGGACTTAATAAACAGAAACAGCGTCCCTTCCCTTGTTGCCCCCTTCTCTTCCCTCTTTTTCTCTTCATTATCATCAACATTATCTATTGTTCCTGAGATGCTGCAAATTACCTGCAAAACAGTCATCTGCATGTTACTCTGCCCACTGCAAAGCCATACATCTCCAAATAAGACATCATGAACTCTCAGGGTGGAGTTCATTGTCCCTAGAGTCTGCTGAGCCATCACTTCAAAAGGTCCACCAGGCTTCATAGGATCCAGTATCACCATCCAGGTGTTAGAGGGTGCTGAAATAACAACAGGTCTCCAAGGCATTAATCAATCAATCACTTAAAGTGAAATTAAAGCCCAATCAATACTCATTTGTGGCTATTTCCAGCCTCTCTGCTAAGCTGTATTCAAAGCTGTAAAGACTGGCCCGATTTCAGAGGAGAGGATGGGACTGCCAGGAGCAGCAGCATTTTTAGCCTTAATCTGCACCAATCCCTCCTTATTTTTAACCAAAGCATTCACACAAAAATAAGTTGCCCAGCTATCTTCCTAAATAAGGAGGGACAAAAATACACACAGATTAAAATTCAAGGGAGTTTAGTAAAAAAATAAAATAATACAGAAATTCACACTATCCAACTGTCAATATTAACATAATTTAGTCTTTTTGATTCACTCAGAACTCCAAACTCACTTGCAACTCTCCAATCAAATGTGAGCACGGGTTGGAGAAAGTCACTTATAATCTGCAATCACTGCTTACTGAGTGAAATTACCCTCCTCATCAACCCCACTCCCACCCCCACCCCCACGGTGCTAAGGGGGAGTCACACCACCAGTGGCTCTGGGTTCTCCTGTAAAGAAACGGGTGCATGGTGAAACTGACACATCAAGAAGTAGTGGGAAGCATATGAATTTATCTCTCTGTGAAAAATACTGTTTTGATTTGCCCAAATAATTATTTTCAGAGTTACCTGTATGATGTGAGGTGCTTGGACTCAACTAGGGAGCAGAGAAGCTATCCAAGAAGCTATCCGCAGCTCATTTCTTAGGAAGCACCCTACCACCTTCCTGCCTTTCAGACTCTGAGGGATCCCAGCTGCCATTATCATCCTCAGAGACTTAAAAAAATGCCTTCAAAATGGCAAAAATGATGTCTGTGAAAACCAACAACATGAGCAGAGTTGAAGAAATGGGAGTGGGAAAATAGAACAAAAGAGATAAACCAAGTTTTTTTTTTTTTCTTTGTAGTTCTGAGGACTGACAGGAGCATTCTACCTCCAAGCTACAAACTCCAGACCTTTTTCTTAATTTTTTGTTTTGAAACAGAGTCTCGCTATGTTGCTGAGGTTGTCCTCGAACCTGTGATCCTCCAATCTCAGCCTTCCAAGTCCTAGGACTGCAGGTGTGCACCACCATGCTTGGCTGGAAATGAACATTTTAAAATAAAAATTTCTTCCAAGAATATGAACAGATTTATAATTTGTACTTATCAGATCAATGTAAACTCAAAGAGAAAGAATGATAAAAACTGTAAACAGAGCATCCTAAACTTATTATACCCAACCTGAGAAGAAAAAATAAACTACCATTATAAAAATACCATCCAAGTGCCTACTATGTGCTAGACACCATGCAAAGTTCCATGCAATCAGCAGGAAGAAAGCAGAAGCATGAGGTGTCCACAGCATATTAGATTAGTAAGAGCTCAAACACTGAAGAATTATTTCTTGGAAGAATGTCCAAAATCCCCAAGGAATCAGTGAAGGAGCACTTTTTTGCTCTGAAAAGCATAAACAGGCCAGGCATGGTGGTCCGTGCTTGTAATCCCTGTACTTGGGAGGCTGAGACAGGAGGATCGCAGATTCAAGAACAGCATCTGCAACTTAACAAGACTCTCAGCAACCTAGCAAGACCTGTTTCAAAGTGAAAAAATAAAACAGGGCTAGAGATGTTGCTTGGAGGTAGAATGCCCCTGGGTTCAATCCCCAATACCATCAAAAAAAAATTTTTTTTAAGTATAAGCAACTGAGTTTGCTAGTCCTATCTTTAGGAGGACAATTTAAGTCCAGGGCCAAATGTTTGCTATTGTTTTTCTATCACCAATAGCCAGACATCAACATATTAAATGTATAATTCACCTAAACCAGAAGAATCACTGTTTTGGAAACAGTGGGCAGCTAGTACAGATTGTGTCGCACAGGTGCGACGTGCTCCGTATGGCTCACACTTCTGAGCAGGCAGACGCTCCAATCTGTCCTAATACAGTCTGCCAAGGTCTTTCCAGGCTTCCTGCACTGACATAGCTCACCAAAGCTCTGTCCTTCTGCCTCCAACACTACTCATTTATGGCGACTGGGTCAACCCCCAGAAAACCTAGAACAGGACTATTTCTTAGCTTTTTACTACTATACAATGTATTCCTCGTCAGTGCTGTTAATCCAGTGTTTACCCTTAGCCTCAACCCAGGCCACACTGCTGGTGAAGAAAACTACTCTCACCAGATCTTCTGAAAGTCTTACTGCCCA
The DNA here is from genome assembly GCA_004027655.1 of Graphiurus murinus. Taxonomy (NCBI): domain Eukaryota; kingdom Metazoa; phylum Chordata; class Mammalia; order Rodentia; family Gliridae; genus Graphiurus; species Graphiurus murinus. The sequence continues at coordinate 558 of PVLC010014018.1, read as the reverse complement.
GGGGTGAGGGACTGGGAGTGCAGGCAAAACATGCCAACTCTATCCTGCTGCAGCTGGAGGATGCACTCCCTGTCAGGCCTAGAGCCTGGGGTGCACTGGGCATCCAGACCTGAGCTTCTTTCCCAAAAACTGCCCTCCCAGAGAAATCTGCTTTCCACTTTTTTTTTTCTCTTTTTTTTTTTTTTTTTTTTTTTTTTTGCAGTACTGGGGATTAAACTCAGGGGCATTCTACCTCCGAGCTACACCCCCAGCCCTATTTTTTAGTCTTTTATTTTGAAACCGAGTCTCACTAAGTTGCAGAGTGCCTCACTAGGTAGCTGAGGCTGGCCGCAAACCCGGATCCTCCGGTCTCAGCCTCCCGAATGCTGGGATTACAAGTGTGCGCCACCACGCCCGGCTCGCTTTCCACTTCTTCAAAGACCATGGAGAACCTCCTTCTGTGACATATAGTCCTCAAGTTCTTTTTATTTCTAGCCTTTCCCTCTCCCACTGGATAAAAGAAAAACAAGGCATGACAATAATGACTGTTAAAAGTTAACTTCCAGCCGGTGTAGTGGC
>PVLC010014017.1:0-40199 GCA_004027655.1 Graphiurus murinus | reverse complement strand
CATGTCAGATGCCATCTCTGAACCTCGGTTTTCTCTTCTGTGAAATGAAGATAACTAGAGCAACCCTGCCTGTTTCCCAAGCCTCTGGTTAATTTCTTACTCAAGTATGTGGAAGTGTTTTGGAATAAATTGTAAAGCATTACACAAGGGAGGGCAGGACATGAACAATGACTGATGACAAGAGATGACTCTGGTGATGATGATAATGATAGTGGTGGTGGCAGTGATGGCAATGGTGATGGTGATGGTGCCAATGGCACAGATGATGTCATGGTAGTGATGGTGATGATGGTGATAATCATGATAATGTTGATGATAGTGGTGATGGTGGTGTTGGTGATTGTGATGGGGAGACTGGCAGAGGTGATGATGGTGGTTATGATGATAGCGATGGGGTGAAGATGGTGATGGTGATGGAGGTGATGATGGCAGCGACAGTGGTGGTGATGATGGTGATGGAGGCAGCAGTGGTGGTGATAGCAGTGGTGATGGGGTGGTGGTGGTGATGGTGTTGATAATGGTGATGGTGGTAATGGTGATACTTGCTATGGCACCGATGCTAGGTAATGGTGTGGTAGTATTAGTGGTGATGGTGATGATGGTGGTGATGACTGTAGTGGTGGTGGTGATGGTGGTGGTGGTGATGGTGATGGTGGTAATGGTGGTGATGGCTGTGATATAAATTGTGATGGTGATTATGTTGTTGATGGTGACAATTGTGATGTTAGTGATGCTGGTGATCATGTTCATGATAATAAAATGGTACTAAGATGTAAAGCATGGGTATGTTTGGAGACAGCAGTCCCCCTCCACCTCACATCCAGAAACTTCATCATATTGTACTAGCCGCACCTCTAACTCCCTTCAAATCACTCCAAATCTCAGATTCAGGTTTCAGCCCCTGAAGCGCCCCCATCTCTCCCACCCCTTCCCTGCAGGTGTCATTTCGTGCTGAGCCCAAGTGTGTCACCTCCTTCCCTACAGCTTCAGCACCCCTCCCCTGACCACCCCCCAGCTTGTTCTTTCCCTCAACTCACTCCTACGCCAGGCAAGGAGAACCAGCACGCTCACCAAGCTATTTATGCCAGGAACACCTCACATTCTCCTGCCTTGGCCTCCTGCCACTCAGCACCGGCCTGCAGTGAGCTCTCGAAGATGAGAGGCAAGGCAGACAGAGGCCTGCCCACTGCCCATGCCCAGCTCTTCCTCGACTCCTGGTCCAGGACCACTGGGGGATGTAAGAGGGTTGCTCACAGGGTACAAAGCTGGGGCCTGTTTCCCCACATGGGAGTGACCGCTTAGTCTCCAGCCTATGAGAAGAGTTTTCTGCCATGCATAGATAGGGCAGTCCTTGGCTTCTAAACTCTGCTGCCACCCTGCCAGGACTTAGCGGGCTGGAGCCAGAGGAGTGAAGATATAGATGGGCACTGCTCTCTTTGTGTCCTGGGACCTTCACTTTCTTCACACAGCCTCCTCTCAACATAAGAAGGGCTCAAGACCAGTCAGGAGATCCCAGGGGATGAGGAGCAAGAGGGAAGCAGCCATCAGACAGAACTGAAGGTTGAGCGTGGAGCTCCAGTATTCTCATCCCAGAAATACTTCCCATCCATTGTGCCTCAGTTTCCCCTTTGTAGGAGGCTCTGACAGATTCAGGAGTCTCTTAGATACTCTTCCTGCAGAAGTGGGCAGGGCCTGGCAGCCCCCCCACACACACTGCCCTGGCCTCCCTGAGGTCACTCAGGGACTCCCCTGCATGTCCTCCCCTCCCTGCCATGGCTGGGTCTCTGACAGGCACCTCTCAGGAATCAATCACTCCCAGCGGAGCCAGGCCCCAGCCCCTGACATTCCAATTAAACACCACACTGTGACCTTGGTTGCATCATCTCAACTTGGAATAATGTCATCTATCTTCCTCTAACAGGCAGAGTCCATGAGCCAGGCAGGGGGGACCAGCAGCCACCCATCCCTAGAGCCGGCCTCAGCACCACAGGGACACATTTCAATCAAAGGGAACTGCAGAAGAAAAGCCATCAGCCCTTCCAAGGACAGGCATTCATCTCTGCACAGAGACAAACAGCCTTGGTCCCGCCAAGGGGAGCCCCATGTTTATCCCCTGCCCTTCCCATTAGTCAGCTGTTACCCATCAGCTGGAAACTCCAGAATCCAGGTGGAAAGTCAAGGGAAGGGAGCCCAGGGGCGGGGTCTGGTGAGACTTGTTAGGGTGACGGGCCCTGGCAAGGGGGCCCTTGCCTGATGGGGGAGATTCCACCCTTCCATGGCAAATCTGAGCAGGAAGACAGGATCTGCCATGGGGATTCCTCCAGACTGAAGGGAGGCAGTCTCATCGCGGTGGAATCCCAGACTGAGTGGAGAACCTCCTTTCTAATGGGGAAACTCAGACCTGCCTTGTGGAGAGCCCAGATTGAAAGATATGGGCAAGATCAGCCCATCCCTGACCAGAATAGAAGCAACGATCTTGAGAATCTCTGTCTGAAGAGGAGACGTGGTGTCCGTCCCATTGAAAGCACCCCCACACCCTGAATACTCAGGGTCTGGGGCAGGAAAGCCTCCAAACAGGGCTTCCTAAAGGAACTTCTGTGATTTTTGGCCTCAGCCATACCTGTTCCAAGTTCATTTCCATGTATGTGTCTGTGAACCAGTGCCTCAGCCTCTCTGAGCCTCCTTTCCTTACCTAGAAAACACGACTTGCCTGGGGGAGAAAGTGAGGCCACACCATGTCTGGCTCATGGAGATTCTCAGCAGAGGGTCATGGGCTCCAGATCCGGTCATTTTGTGGGACAGGGTAGAGGGGTGCCCAGGGCCAGCTGGGAGATCTTGGTCCTTGGAAGGCTGAAGGGAGTGTGGAGCCGCAGAGCAACTCCAGACTTACAAATTAGGATCTATTACCCCAGAAGCAACAGCAGCGTCTCCTCGGACGCCCCCACCTCCTAAGAACTGCTTCAGAGCTGGCACTGTTCCCTCTGGGGGTTATTTTTAGTTTGTTTTCCCAGTAATGATTCTTTTGGGTGGATTTCAGGGTTGTAGCTGCGTGCTCTCTGGGAGACGGTATCCATCCAAAAAAAAAAGAAGAAAAAGAAGGGAAAAAAGAGGTTGTTATTCATAGTAATTCAACTGGATTTGTAAAGTTATTATTAAGCACTTGTCACCACGAAAGTTGCTTTGATTTGTCTTTCCTTGGAGCTCCTCTCCTTGCCCAATTTTGCCTCTTTGCCTTACACAGGAGGCCTGGAGTGTCTAGGGGCCTGCCCAAAACACACAGAAAGACACACAGATGACTCTGCAGGAAGAGAGGCCAAGCCCTTTGGGGCCTGCATCTCAGATGGAAACTATGGTGTGAGTAATCATAGTAGCAAACACACACAGACCTACCAAGGGCCAGTCACTGCTCCAAAGTGCTGTGCAATACTACAGGAGAGACAGTTTCGATATCCTCGTTCTACAAATGAGGAACTGGACACTGAGAGGTTAAGTAAGTTGTCCAAGGTCACACAGCAAGTGGATAGCAGAGCTAGAGTTGATCTGCAGGCATTCTGTTCCCAGGAGTTAGTTTCAGAACTGTCCACTAGACAGTCCCTAGTAACCACCCGAGACATGTGGTGAGGTGGACACAGGCCCCTCAGGAGGCCAGGATAACCTGTGTTCTGCTCGGCAGCCTAAAATATTGCTTTGCTGGGCCTGAGGAGAGCAGCAGGGTCAAGTGAGGCCTTCACTGTGCAGAGGCCCTGACTCATTCTGAGCGCCCCCTGCTGATGGATTTTGAGGCGGGCATGAGGAGTCCCAGGAAGATTAGCCTCCGAAGACATTTGTAATCAGATGTGCTCTGAGCAGGTGATTTGAACACAGGCTTCAGAAGCAGACAGACTGGAAACCGAATCCCAGCTCTGCCACTTTCTAGCTCTGTAACCGTGAGCAAGTTGCTTTGCCTCTCTGGGCCTCCACTTCTTCCTCTCTAAATGAAGGTGATATTTGCTTTCCATTCAGAACTATACTGAAACTTCCAAGGGGTAATGGATAGAAAGTACCTTAGACAGTGTAGGGTGCTGGTGTCCAAGCTATTGCCTCTTCTGCCATTCATTCGTTCATTCATTTGCTTAGTAAACATTTATAAGCATTATTTCCATGTGTGAAACTGTGTTCAATGTTGTGGGAGATCTAAAGATGAACTAAGCACAGTCTTTGTTCTTAGTAATTGTGTAAGAGGAGAGAGGAAGCTAAGACAGAGGTGGGGTGAGTTCTAACTCTTGAGGCAGACAGTGATGGAGTCCACCTGAGGGTGGTAGAACCAGGCTTGGCAGACGAGCCTCCACAGAGATGAGGAAGGGACCACAGGGGCCTGCAGAGAACACCTGGGAAGTGAGTACCAGGGCAGAAAGGCAGCACTCTCAGGAAGAGAGTGGCTCGTTCCAGTGGCTGGAAAGGTATGTTGAGCCCTGAGTCCAAATCTGGGACTCTTGGAACTGATCCTACAGGCAGTGGGAAGCCATAGATGGCTGGACAGCAAGAGCAGGACTAAAGGAATGAGAATTCAATCTGGGAGGTAGGGTGGGGAACCTGAAAACAAGGATCCCATCTTATGGGAACAGGAAGGGAAGCCCGGGTTTTGATTCCAGTTCTCAAATGAATGCCCTATGACTATGTTCCCGAACGCTCCTGGATCCCACATGGCCTCTAGCCGCTGCCCAGACATACAGTCCACAGTAGCAGGGCTTTTACTTCTGCTGACCTCACCTCCCCGCACCAATCCACAGCATGTCTGGTTTCTCCCTGACTGTTCCTAACAGCCCAGACTGGCACTCTCTGCTCAGGGCAAGAGTCCTGGGCAGTGCCAAACCCACCAGCCAGGCAGAGTTAGCTGGACAGCTCCATGAGATCACAGGGTCTCTGAGGAGTAGGGAGACCCCTGCTCATCCTCCCCCATCCTCGCCCAACAGCTATGTCCAGGAAGCCGTAGTCATGTCAAGAGTCAAGAGTCTATTGCCCTTTTGCTGTGGGCTGTGGCAGAAAATCTCTCTCTCTCCCTCTCTCGCTCTCTCGCTCTCTCCCTTGTTTTGACAATGCTTTGCCCTGGGATTAAGTGGGCTATGTGGGGGAGGGGAGGAAAAAGGAGAGAGTAGTGTCCAGCCTGCTTGGCCCAAGTCCAAATCCTCCCTTGGCGAGGAGCCAGGAGTGGTCCCTGCTTCTGTCCATGTGTGCCAGAGGGAGGAAGGGAAAGGGGACAACAGAGTCAGGGTCGGACATGGGTGGGGACCAGGAGGAGTGTGCCGTCTGAAGAGAACTAAAGATGGAGAGAGAGTCTAGGGAAATGAGAGTAAAAAGACCTGTAAACAAACAGCTCAGAGGGTACCCATCTTGTGGAGAGTTGGTGTGTGTGTGTGTACCTGTGCTAAGATGCTATGTAAGCACTCCTCCCCCCCCCCCCCGTGTCTCTAGTTCTTTCGTGTGAAGTTGTGTGCGACTGAATACAGCAGCCTGGAGTGCACGCGTCATCCCAGGCAGGTGCCTTTGTGTGTGGGAGAGTGTGACTGCTAGCCTCGTGGTCTCCTTTCCAGCCAAGATGAAACACCTGACACACCAAGCCTGCCCTGGCTCCAGCCTTAGGAGCCACTCCCTCTTCCTGCACCTCCTCTCTGATCCCACTTCTCACCACTTCCAACCTATCCTTCCTTCAGTGTGACTTAAAAGTCACCTCCTCCAGGAAGCCTTCCCTTATCCTGCCACTCCTCAAGTTAGGCTGAACCAAAAGCCCATGGCCTCTGTGCCACCCTTGGCAGCAGCGCTCACTGCCACCATGCCACTATCCCCTGTATCTGCCCTCCTACCTCTCCACCTGGTAAGCTCCTTGAGTCCAGGGACCATCCTGTTCACCTGATTGGACTCATAGGAAGTGACTGACAGTTCACTGCACAAGGACTATTAGCTGAACACTCTACAGATGTCAGCCAAGGGTTACAGGGTGAGGGACAAAACAGACTGCTTACCTTCTGGGGTCCATAGGAGGAGACAGACAGATCAGTGCAACCTGATAAATGCTGGAGACACCAGGCCTTATGGATGCACAGTATAGGGAGGGGGTGTGGGCAGCATTGGGGATGGCTTCACAGAAGAAGACATGGCTAAGGCTGAATAAATGAATACATACCTACATACATACATTGATTAGAACTGGAGTCCAGGGTCTCAGATGAAACAACACTCACACCAACCAGGGCCGGGGCCCTGAAGCAATGACCTAGGGAACCTCATTCCCTCCAGGAAAGAGGAGACTGGTTCCCTACAGCAAGGCTGAGCCAGGCAGTGAAGATTCAGGGGTGGGTACATTGAGGGGCAGGGAGTCAGGCCCATTCTTCTGCAGGCTTATATTCCTGTATATGTCAGTAACTGGCTCTGTGACCTCGGGCCCATCACTAGCTCTCTCTGGGCCTTGGATTTCTTATCTATAAAAATAGGAAGGAGGCAGATTCTGACCTATAATCCTAAATTGAGAATATGACCCCAGGGAGGGGGGCAGGGTTTACCATGTAGCGATTACGGGGTGCTTAAGATGCAGCGAGAAATCTGGCAGAGGGTAATGTGCTCAGGGCCTGAGAGAGATGAGGCGGTTTAAAGCAAGACTGCAGACTGAGTGGCGAGCCGGAATGTGAGGTGGCCATATGTTCGCATTTGCTCTGGACAGTCCACTTAAGGCCGTTGGACCAAGTGATTATTAACAGCACCCCCTTTTATGCTCAAAATTATGCCAGTTCAGATGATAAATTACAGACACCGTTATGAGCTAAATCCTGTCCCCCTAAAATTGATACGTTGAAGTCCAGACTCTAAGTAACTCAGAATGCAGTCGTATTTGGAAATAAGGTCTTTAAAGAGGTGTTTAAGTGGAAATGGGGCCATTAGCAGGGGGTTCTAATCCTTATAAGAAGAGGAAGACACACCAGGGATTCCCAAGCACAGTGCAATGATCATGCAAAGGACATCTGTCTGCCAGCCAAGGAAAGTGGCCTTGGGAACACTGTCAGCACCTTGGTCTTGAACTTCTGCCTCCAGAACCATGAGAAACTGTTGTTTAAATCACCCAGTCTATGGTATTTTGTGACGGCAGCTGGAGCTGACCAGTATACTTGCCCTGTTGTACAGAACTGGAGCCAGGTCTCTGCTTGGGACCCCATGCTGGCCATGATGCTCTGCTGTCCCAGGCTGCTGACGTCTTATGACCTCTGAATCAGCAAAGGTCCTGGAATCTGAATGCAGAGTGCAGTCTGCAGGAGGAGGAGGCAAAGTGGTCCAACTGTGGGGCAGATGCTGGGCAATTGTTGTGCTAGCCACGCATATGCAGAACTGTTTTCAGCTGGAAGTAGATCTAAGGATGTGTAGGTGTGAGTCTGGGTGCTGGCAAAAGGGAAGCCAGAGGCCTGAGCAGCTCAGGACAGCGCTGCAGAGAACAGACTGCCCTCTCATCAGAGACCTTTGTTCCTGGAGGCTCTGTGCTGGCCTCCTTCACCGCGCTGCCCTCCCTGGGTTGAATGGCCTATTTAAACCCAGAGCCCCACTGCCCATCAGCATGTCCAGCAAGAGATAGTAGCCTCGTTATCTATGTAATCCTGAGCCACGACACATCATGTCGAGAGTGTTAAGTGGGTTACATAGCTGAGCTCTGGAATCACATAATCTGGTTTTGAGTTGTGGTGCTGCTACGTGACCCAAGACAAGAAACTTGCCTTCTCTGAGCCTCAGTTTTCATACCCAGAAATGGCAATAATAATCATCATCTCCTTAACAGGCTTGTAGCGCACAGTGCCTGGCATATAAAATCACTCACTCATGTTAGCTATTTGAATTACTAGGTTCTCAATAAGGACTTATGGAAGCTCTCGAATTTCTACCATCTGGGGCTTGTCTGTCTTGTTCAACCTATGCATTCTAGTGCCTAGCACAATGCTTCACACAAGATACACAATAAAAATTCAAAGAATTGAATGAAATGACTACATTAACAGGCTTCAGTTTTTAGCAGCTGTAAAATGAGAGGGCTAGCTGAGGAAGTCTAGAGCCTTCCTCCCGCCAGGACAGACAAGAATCCAGGGTGATCCCAGGAGCATCCTCTGAGTGATGCCCATGGTGGTCCATCCTAACTTCTCTTGTTGGCAGGTGTCCTGAAAGTGTGCTGAAGGTCTCCTGTGGAGCATGCCAAGCAAGTGGGTTCTGGCTTCTGTGTGGGTCCTCGATGGGCATCCATGTAGGGTACAGAGGGCTTAGAGCCACATTTGTCCATCTATTCAGCAGGAGCTAGGGCTATTTCTAGACCACCAAGGAGCTAGAAATGGAGACGACCTCCAACCATCGCCAATCCTCTATCCAGAAAGACACTCAGCCCCAACCAGGAAGGGAAGGTGGAGAGGGGATACTATCATGATACATTGATAAGGTGCTCATCGGACACAGAAGTCTACACACATGCCTGGCTCCACCTGGGACTGCTCCACTGGCCCGTCCCATTCAGGCTCCAGTGGCATGGCTAGTTGAGAATCCATGACTGGGACTCACAGGTGAGGCCAAAGGCAGCCTGTTGGTGTGGTAAGAAAGGCAGAGGAAACATATGAGACCCTCCTCGATCAGTCCCACTTGGGAGTAGAACAGCTGGAGCAGCTGGCTAGGTCTTCTTTGTGCCCACTGCTTTCTCTTTGAGCCCAGGAATGTGCACTGCCAAGAGTTACAGGTCCACTGGGCACTGGAGTGGGAGTCATTTGGGCGTTTTATTCCCCAGGTGAGCATCAGCAGCTCTGAGTCGAGGAAGAAGGAGAGCTGGCATTTGGAGGATCAGAGGTGATCAAAGATACTGACCTGACTGGAGGCTCCCAGTCCACAGAGTAGATCCACATAGGAGGTACAGGAAAACGGATTGAAATCTTGCTCGTTAAAGATCACAGGAGCCCCCTTCCTGACATGAGCTTCCAGTTTCTCCATAAAATGAGCAAACAGCACAATTGTGTCCAGTTACAAAACTTACTCTCTGCCGTCCCTTCTAGAATGTAAGTTCCCTTTTAGAATACAACATGAGGACAAGGGCTAGGTCTCTCTTGCTCACTCTTGTACCCACGATGCTTGTGATGTACTATTGGCCATATTCACAATACTATTGTGAAAGGGAGGGAGGAAGGAGGGGAAACTGAATCAGGGGCAGAGAAGAAGCCTCTGTCTGAGTCCCTTGACACTTTGACCAGAATGTGGTCAAAGTTTGCAGGGATAGCTGAGGAGTAGGCTGAAACCCCTACCCCCCCCACCACCACACACACTCCTATATAAGTTGCAAAGGACTATGGAGGAGGGAGGTTTGGCCCACATCACTGGGGGCAGCTACCTTGTCTCTTCCCTCTTGCCATGGTCAGGTCCCAGCGTCCCTTCCAATCAGCTGGGTGGTCAGGGGTGGAAGGCTCCCCTACTTCCTCTCTTTCTGGAGCCCTCCCCTGCCTCAGGAGGTGGTTCTTTCTCCCTTCTCCCACACACAGCCTGATTGCTGGCTTGCCTCTCAGTGGGCTGGTTAATAAGCCCTTGGGTGACATTAATTGCCATCAGGCATTAGGGGCCTAATGAGAATCATCTTCTTTGACTACTCCAGCACCTTCCATCCCCAGGGCCTCCAAGAGCCTGGCCAGCCCCTTGGCACACTGCATCTATGAGTTCCAGATAGAAGTGGGGGTGGGGGAGGGGCAAGAACAGCTCAGGCAGGCCCCCTGGACCAAGCTGAGGCAGCCAGCAGCCAGCAGCCAAAGAGGAAGGCTTTTAAGCCCATTTTCCAAAAACAAAATATTACTTTCCTGGATGAAAAGGAAACTCACAGGTCAAGAGGGCTGGGACTGAGTCAGGTAGAGTGGGTGGGGACTGAGAAGCCCTTGCAGCATTGCTAGCACCTACCTCTCAATCTGACTGTGTGCAGAGGTATGGAGAGGTAACTCTTGAGACACCCCCCCCTTTTCTCATAAGATTCTTCTCCTCCCCCCACATGTCCAGTCCACAGGATTGAAGACTGTTTTTCCAGAGAAGGGTAGGCTTGAGACCAGGCCTCTGGGGGTTGGGGCATGGTACTCGATGATGCTATGAAATCATTGTCATTGATCCAATGCCTGATTGACGGTTGACTTGTCGGGTCTGATCTAGGCTGAGCTCTAATGGAAGGGGCCTGAAGGTGGGAAGGAACTGCCACCCCAGTCACCACTGGCCCTCTTCAACAGGCACCTGGGTGAGTGTGCAAGAGGGAAAGCTCCTCTCCCCCACCTTGAGTCCCTTCAAAGGCCTGCAAAACAACCTGTGGGCCGGCAGTCCTTCCTCTCAGCCTCCCACCCTGCCAGCCAACTGGGTCTGACCCCAGCTGTGGCCCCAGCCCATTCCGGCAGGAAGGGGGTCCCGGAGCGTTCCCGCTGGGCGCAGCAGTCAAGCTAATTCCCACCGGGTGCCTGGAGAGCCCCACGCCGACTCTGGGGGTGGGGGTAGGGTGCCCCCTACCCGCGCCTCTGGCAGACCCGCTGTAGAACTCCTCTGGCGCCTGGCGGGGAGCTTGCATCCTTTGAAAAGGGACATGGGCGACTGCGGTGGCATCTACTCAGGAGAAACGCAGCCGCCGCAGCGGGCCAGCTCCACTCGGGTCCCAGCGCTAGCCTGCATCGGGGAGGAAAAATACAACGTACAACCGAGGAGAAAGGAATCGCTGGGTCGGCCCTTGCCCGAGTCTCATTAAGGAGCCGCGCGCGCCCCCAGGCTGGGAATGCGGAATGGACACGTGGACAGACTGGGGGGAGCTGGGGGCGGGGGGAGTCTCCGTGGCGCGCGAGCCGTGGGCCGCGCGCTCCGCTCCGGGGCCACGTGACCACGGGGAATCTGGGAGGGGAGGGAAAAGGAGGGAGGGGAGCGAGCGCGCCAAGCTCAGCGCCCGCTACTGCCCGGGTGGGCGCTGAATCCCGGACCCGGGAGGAGGGCGGCGAGCCCCAGTGTGTGTCTCCCGAGTCATTTACCGCGGAGCAGCCGGCGCGGGCGCCGAGAAGGAGGCGGTGGCGACTGCTTCGTGCAACTGTGGCTCCCCCCGCCTCCTCTTCCCTTTTGCTCCTTGATTCTTCTTCTCCCCCCACACACGTCCAGGGGGAGCCGGCCCCCCTGCCGGCACCTCTCCGCTCGGCCCAGTAGGCACCAGCTGCCGCCTCCTTGGCCCGGGGCTGCGCAGGTGCCGGGTGCCCTGGCCCCTGGCTCCGTGCCCGCGTCTCGCCACCCGCAGCCAGGACTGGCGCGGCGATCCGCTCGCTCAAACTGACTCGGAGAGAGCGAGAACCGATATCCTGCTGCACTGAGACGGCGGAGGAGCGGGCGTCCAGGGGCCGGGCGGGAGCGGAGGGGAGAAGGAGGCGTCGGAGACTCTGAACCCCGGAAAAGTTCAAGGTTTGTACAGGTCCCCCAGGGAAAGAGAGGAGCGAGGCGGGGCAGCGTGCCTCCCTGCTGAAACAGCGATACCCGGAGAGGAGAGGAGAGGAGAGACCGGAGGTCGGGAGCTGCCACGGCTGGCCGAGCCCCTCTTCATCCTACAGCGTTTATGGTCTGGAGGTTGGAGTCCACGTTCCGGGCAGGAAAGGTTCGGATCAGGGTGTACTAGCTGGCTTTCCCACTCCCTCGCTTCTCCAAGCCTCGTCTATGGGGCATTCGGTTCCGGCCGCTCCACCCTCGCCCCACCCGCGGAGCCGCTGCCGGGCCAAGCGGCGCGGAATCGGCCTGTGATGAGCACGGGCCCTGGTCAAGACTGGAGAGAACGCGCTGGAGTCCGGGAGCGAGCTCTTCAAGGGGACCAACATCTGGCCGCACGCCTCGGGCATTCCGTTTGGGCGTCGCCTAGGGTGGTGGCGACCCACGTCGCAGGTCCCAGTACTGCACGGAAACTTTTCCTTCCCCGGATGGATTAAAGTTGCCTGGATTTTCTCTTTGCAAAAGAAATCATTCATTTGCACCTGACCTGGGATTTTTTATGCTGGGGCTGCTGCAGGGCACTTGGAGGAAGAAAGCCTCGCTCTCCGTGTGGGGTTACCACCGAAACTAAGGAAATTGGGGCTTCCTTTGGAAATCTGCACCCCCGAGTGACTTCGGATTCGAGCTGGGCCGCGGGGCCGGGACATTCGGCTCTAGGCAGCCCCCGGGACGCCGGCGGCCACCGGGCCCCGGGACCGCACGTGCGGCTCCCCCCTCGCCTCACAGATCCTGCAGGGGGCACCAGCCAAGGGAGGTGGAGGCTCCTCCCGCCCCGAGCTGCGCCCCCACCGGCTCCGAGGGTGTAGCCGGCGGCGCCTGGGACCCCCCCCCCCCGCCCGCAAAGTGTCCCCGAATTGCGCTCCCTGGCCCCGAAGCCTCAGCAGACAGCTAGGCGCCAGGGCCACGCTGACTTGGATGTGACCAAGCCTAGCCCGGGGCCAAGTCGTCGTCGACGGTCGCCCCTCGGACCCCTCGCGCCATCCCCCCCTCGGCCATGGCCCCAGGGAAGTCGGGCCGCGGCGGCGCCGCCCTGCTCTTCTTCTCCGCGCTGCTCGCCCACGGTAAGTGTCGCGGCGCAGACTCGGGGGTGAAGATGCGGCGGGAGCCTCTGGAGGGGGCGCAGGGAGGACCGGAGAAAGAAAAATCCCCATTCCACCCCCAGGGACTCTCCGCCACCGCTCCCAGCTCAGCGTCTCGGGCTGTGGCTCGAGTTACCAATCAGCCCCAAACCCTCTGGCCGCGCGGAGGGGACCGAGCCTGGCCCAGGAAAAGGGTGGGGGGAAGGGGTTGCTCTAATCCACTCCGTGTTAGAAGGAAGGGTCCAGACCCGAGAATATGGGGGCGTGTCCGCCCACGGGTATCTGGAGGGATCCACTAGATCGGCTCCCGGCCGCCCCACCCGCGGTTTCCCGCTGCACCGGCCGGGCGGGGGCTGTTGGGATCCGTGCGATCCCGTCTTCCCAGCCCCTAGCTTCCTGCGGCGGTCCCGAGGAAGGGAAGTGGACTGACAGGGCCCGGGAGCCGCGGCCGCCCGCGATCGGTCCTGTGAGCTGCATCTAAATGGCCGGCTTGGCGGAGACGCGAGGCGGGGGTCTGGGCAGCGGGCGCAGGCCGGCGGCGGGGCGCGCGGAGGCGGCGGGCTCTGCGCTCTCGCGTTCTGCAATCTGTTGCGTCTGCTCCCCAGGCTCGCCCCGGGCTCCACGGGAAAGGGGTAGGTGAGGGAGGGGCTGGGGTGGCGCGCTTTGGCAGTGGGACAGCGAGGACGCGGGTGGGGGACAGAGGGTCTCTGAGCAGTGCCCCCCCCCCCGAGTGGGAACTCAGACCAGACGGGAGGAGCCTGCGGCTGGCCTTCCGCAGCTGGAGGCAGTCCAGGAGGCGCGAGGGGCGCTGAAAGAAGGGGGGGGGGAGCTGCGGGGAGAAGCACGGCCCTCTGCCCCCTCCTGACCTGTACATTTTCCCAACCAGCAAGTGTGGGGGGGGGGCTCGATGCCTCACGTTGAGGGGTGAGCCTGGGACAGGATGCAGAGGGGTATGACGGAGGGGCAGTGGGCTCTCCGCGTTGGTGTGTTGGTGGAGGACCCTGGATAGGTCGTGCTCCGCTTTTACCCAGATCTGCCCAGTCTCTAGGAACCTGCAGGGGCTCACCATGAGGGAGCCCAAGGTCTCTAACCAGAGGCCTGACTAGCCCTGACCAGGGTGCATTCTCAAGGTTGAAAGAATAAGAAAAAGAATGGGCCCTGGAAATGGAAGGGTCCTGGGGCTAGGAGGGGGAGGGGAGCCGGCTAACCTCCCTCTGAGGGTGGATTGTGGTTATTGCCAGGAAGTGACTGGGGGAGCTGTTTTGCGATCAGTTCACCAGAGACATCGAACCTCCTTCTGCATGGAAGCAATGGACAGGGCAGAGTGGGGGGGGGGGTTGCGAGGAGTGCAGCAGAACCAGAAATCTCCACCTGTGCCAGACTGAGGATGGGGAGGGGGTGGGGAGGGGCCCCCCTGAACACTGGAGCTGCAGGGGCTGCTTGTGACCAGGCCCTGGAGAGCAGGAGTTGGAGTGCCCAGAAGGAGGAAGCCACAAAGCTCAGGACTGACTGATCTAGGCGTGGTTCTTCCCTATTCTTGCATTTCACTGAGTGAGTTCCATCCCTAAACCCAGCTATGGCTTCTGAGCAGCTCGAACCCCGTCACTAAGTCCCCCCTGCCCACCTTCCTGATCCCTCAGTTGGTATTAAAGATCTTTTCCCCTTCATTACCTGCCAGCAGCCTGTCTGCTCCTAAACCCCAGTTCTGGGCTGGCCTCCACTCCTGCTTTCATGGCCCTGGGAGTGTTAGTTTGCTCCGCCTCTGTTTCCCTCAGGCTGTCTCCGTGCTCAGGTGCTCCTGGACTGGTGGGGCAAAGAATGGGCTTATTCTGTCTGTTTATACATCTAGCGCCAGCACACACAGGCTCAGAGCCTGACTGCAAGAAGAAGGTACTTGAGATGGACTGGGGGACCCCACTAAGCAGGCATCACCTCCTGACTGTCTGGCTCCCTTTCCAAGCTCCTTCTCCAAGACCTGAAGTCTCCTCTCCATCTCATGCCTCAGTCTCCCCTTCCTTGGGGAAGAGTGCCAGCTGGTGCTTAAAACATAGGGATCCCCCAGATAGATACAGCCAGAATAAAAAGAAAACCACCCGCCCTACCCTCCCAGCCCCCCAGAAAAGCCTTGTGTTTCCTGGGCCTTCCTCCTCCAGGACTGCCTGATGCCCATCCGCCAGCCCTTCCCTCTGTTAGGAAAAGGCACGTGAACTTAATCTCACTTCAGGCTAACTCTTGGGTGGGTTTTCTGGGCTATCCCAAGATGCTGCGGGTAGAAGGGCAATTGCAGCTTTTCAGTGCCTGGCAGACTACCGAGGCCACTGGGTTCTGGCCACACCGCCGGACTGGAGGCCAAGCAGCCTGGGTCTCTGTCTGACTCGGCGCCATCAGGCAGGGTGACCTTGGGCTGCCTGCCCCGTGTCCCTACCTTCCACAAGCAGTGTGGTCTCTGGCCCATCCCTCTCCTCCTCTCTTCCTGCCAGAACTGCTAGGCAGAGGCTACAGGTAGATAATTCCACTCCTTTCCAGGGCCCAGCTCAGCCTGTGGGGTGGGCAGTGGGGTGTGTCCCCCCCACACACACACACACACTGTTCCCAGTCTCTAGGCTTCTTCCAGAGAACGTCTTCCAAGGCTGTCTTCTTGTATCTGTCTGGGGAAACTCTTGTCCATTTTTAGTTTCAATAGGAGTTGGGGTGGGGGGACCAGGATGGTGGTTAAATCTGTTGGGGAGCTAGCTGATCATGTCAGTTCCCTTACTAAGTAATCTTTACTGACTCCCTGCTGCCTGGGGAGTCAGGGACACACCCTTTGCCCTGGTGTCCAACATCCTTGAATGATTTCGTCCCCATCTACACTTCCATGGTGGCCCTGCCCTGTCCCATCTTCATGCGCCTCAAGAAGCATCTGTCTTCTCACTCTCCTGCCCTTCTTGCTTTTGTACCTGCCAGACCCTCCGTGTTGACCACTCTGCCTCCAGAAATCCTTACCTGGCCTTCAAATGTCACCTCCTCCAGGGAGTCTCCCTGGATGCCCCCAGCCCTGGCAGCTCACCAGCAGCCCTCTCACCCCAGGAGAAGTACTAGAACTCTCTCTAGCAGCACCTCTGCACTTCCTGCCACCTCCAGGCTGGGGTGCACATCTGGAAAGCCGTGGCCAGGCATGTTTACCTTCTTATCCCCACACATGTGCTTTGAGGACACCGGCCGTGTCTTCTCGTGTTTGCCTTGCCCCGTAGTGTTCCACACATAGTGGGTGCTCTGGGCCTTGGGGCAGGAAGGGGCAGGAAGGGGCAGTGGGCAGGCAGGCAAATACTCCAGGGAGAAAGCAATAGGAAGAAGCAGGCCGGAGCCCTGCCCCATGAGTGGCACGGGCAAGAGTCACGTCTCGGGTGGCGTATTATGACCTGGTCTCACAGGATATGAATGCAGCGCCCCTCAATGCTCTGAGTGCGTGATTCAAGGGCATGTGGTCCACAGCCCAGCAGCCCAGAGTCTCCCTAGTGACCAAACTGGGGGTCTCTTTAGAGATGAGGATAGGTGGGTGCCGGGCCTGGAGGCTCCCACTGCTGGGAGTGAGGGATGCACTGCCTTCCCTTCTCCCACACCGGTCCTCCCCCTGGCCGCATGGAGCCTTATGCCTCAACACAGCTTTGTTAATGTTTAAGACCAGTAGGTGGAGATGTGTTATAAACTTGGTGGCAGAAAATGAGCCTTATTGGAATCTGTTCCAAGGACAGCTGGGTGCTCAGCTGCAGGAGATGCCGCCACTGTGCAATACCAGGGCGGGCCCCAGGGGTCCCTGGGCCCCTGGTGGCGGCCTGCCTGGCACCCACAGATCCCTGAGACTGGAGGTGAATATGATGCAGCTGCAGAAACCGAGCCCTCAGAGGCGCCACCTGCCACCACAGGGGTCTCTCTTGTTACCCCGATGTCCAGGACACCGAAAGAGACCTTACAACCAACCGCCATGCAGATAGGAAAATGAACACACAGGGGAAGGGGCTGGCCAAAGTTATTCCCCAAGTTAGTTCTGGGATGAGGACTAACCCAGAGCCTAAACAGGGCTTCCAGGAGGGCGGTGGGTTCCACCACTTCTGCCATCACACTCTCCACAGCCTTTTCCAGAGAGGCCCCTCTCATCTCCAACTGGCCTCTGATGGCAATCGGTTGAGGTAATCCATCATTAGGAGCATTCATTAATAAACCTGGCCAAGCCCTGCAAAAGAAAGCAGGAGGGGCTCAAGTCCCCTCCCCAGCCTCCTGTCAGGAGCTCCAAGTCCAGTTGCAGAGACCAGATACTGCCCCAGATTCCTGGCATTTAAAGCAGGTTGAAATCTAAATCCCCAGGATGCAGGCCATCTGAGTTCAAACCCTGACTGCTGTCGACTTGCTGCATAGCCCAGGAAGTTCACCTCCTCCTGAGTCCTATTTTCCTCCCCTGCCAGAGGAGAGAGGGAAGGAAGAACTCTGGAGCCTTGCTGGGTGATGGAGACGCCCCTTCCTACCTCCTCATCCTTCTCGGCCTCCCTCCACTGATGCCTGCAGCAGATGCTAACAAGTGGAGATGCTTCTCCTCCCCGTCCCCTCCCCAGGGTCTTCCTTACTCCTTCCTTGCCCGTGCTCAACACGGAATTTTAATAAGAAATTAATGAACCAGTTGCGTGCGTGTATTTTTTAAGAAAATAAATGTCTTTTCCTATTTTCCTTCTCTGTCTCTTCAAATGCAAAAGAAAGCAGGCCTCCTTATCATCAATTCGGCTGACTGTGCCATCCCCAGCAGTCCTCGAGGAGGAGGCAGTGCGTCACAGAGCGCCAGCACCCAGCTAGCCACACACCAACATCCAGAGGACAAATGTGCTGACCCAGGGGTGGGGCACCAAGACAGATGGGGACAGGGTGGTAACAGAGGGACAAGCCACCCTGGGAGTGGCCTGGCAGCCACGGGGCTGAGAGTGCAGACTCACCCCCTTCCCACTCTCTCATCTGCCCTCCCACTGCCCCTCATCACACACACACCCGCCCCAGGCCCTGCTGGCTAGCAGACAACCCAGCAGGATAAAGTGGAAAATGGAAGCAATTACCTAGATAATTCAATGCTTGTTGCACAAATGAATGAATGCAAAAAAAAAAAAAAAGAATAATTTCATGCAAAATAAAAATAGGTAGAAAAGATAATTGAAGAAAAACTCTTTTTGCCTAAATTATCTAGGTAATTGGCTACCTTTGGAAAGTTCTCCTTTTTATCAACCTTGAATCCTTCCTGTTGCATTCTCACCTGCACCCTTTTGGCCTATGGGGATGGGTAACTGGTTACTCTCTTCACTCCAATGACTTTCCTAGTCGGTTCAAACTGGGGGCAGTGGGCAGGGTGCATGCTTGCCAGTGGAAATTTTTAGCTTGTCTCTGTTCCCCTGGGCCCATCTTGTGATCCTTGGGGAGGAGACAGTGATGTGCTCTGGGTCACCAGGATGAATGGACATCCCTTAAGAAGGTCCAGGTCCTCAGAGGAGTCTCCATCTAAGGATCTCAGGCCTCAGCATCAGAGCCTACAGGGCAGACCCCTGGCCCCGAGAGAGAACAGACAGCCAGGACACTCCTGCCTTTAACCTCAGACCCCTCCCCAGGGACACGGCCCGGGAGGTGACCGGCTTTAAACAGAACTAGTCATAGCCACACTGGGTGTCCACCTATTTTTCCATAGGAGAGGAGGAGGGGAAAGAATTCTGGTCCTCGGGGACAAGGGAAGCTTGTAGTCATCTGTAGAGAGGCCCCATCCCAGCCCTCCAGGTGGCCAGTGTCTTGCAAGGTGAGAGTCTGACAGTGGAGAGATATCATCGCCTCTTCTCAGAGGTTGCAGGATGGCACCTTGCAAGCCTCCAGCTCCGGGCCCCTGGGCCCCAGGCTGCTGGGACCTGGCTCTGGCCCAGAAGCCCATCCATGTGGGGCGGCCAGGCTCAGCTGCTGCAGTCGACCTCTCATGGCAGGAGAAAGGTGTCCATGGAAGCTGAAGAGCAGGCACATGCGTGCTCCCGAATACCTGCTCCGTCACGGCCAGTGTTCTGTGCAGTCAGATCCCCTGTATCCTCACAGAGAATCCTACAGAGGGTAAAGCTGAGGCTCACAGAACCCTGGTCACGCCCATCTTTAAGTCCGGCTTTCTGACCCTGCACACACAGGGAGGTCTCCTTGCCATATCTCTCTGTTTCCCATGAACAGGAACTAAGCACAGACATGAGCTGGCAGAGACAGAGGCTCACACACCTGAAGGCCCACCCCACCTGGGCCCTTAAGGTCTCATCCTGAGCCCCTCTCTCCCTTACTCTCCCGGCTTCTTCCAGTCTCTGTGTGAATCATGCTCTTCTTTTGCACATGCCGTTCCCTCTGACTAGAACACTTTTCCACCCCATCGCCTACCCAGCTTTCAAGCCAGAGCCTCTCCACTGCTTCTATCTTGAAGGCCACCCTGATTCTCACATGAGCAGATTTGTTGTTTTTAACAGTGCACCGCCTGGCTTCCCTCCTGGCTGGGAGCTCAGAAGGAAGAGTTTGGTGCATGCCCCTGCATGCCCAATGTCTGGCATAAAGTAGATGTTTGACAATTTGTTGAATGAATCAATGCATGGACCCTCGCACACACACACGTGTTCACAGTCACCCCCACCCACCCACCCTGTCACTCAACACGTATTCAACTAGTGCTTTCTACACAGGGACCAGGCACTGTTTGGTGGATGTAACAAAAAATCCTGGTACTTGTGGAACCTGGAAACTAAATTCTGGTGAGGGAAGAGGAGGCAGAAGTTAGTAATGGATAGATTCAATAAGTAAATTATATAGGGTAAATGACAGAAAGTAGGATAGGGGGATTTGGGGATTCCGAGGAGCATGTAGGGGAGGCATGTGCAAGGTGAATGGTCATTTGATAAGGCGTCACTGAGCACAGACCTGAAGCACGGGAGGAAGGGAGCTGCTCACGCATCTGTACTTGTGAGTGAGAACCTGGGGGCAGAGGGAGGGCCTGCAGCAGAGTCCTGGCACTCAGGCCTGACCATGCAAGGAGCAGAACAAAGGCCAGAGGGGCTGGAGTACCACGATGGGCTGGGAATACATCTTATAGGGCTTTGCAGACCCTGATAAGAACATGGACTTCAGGCAGGCATGGTGATACATGCCTGTAATCCCAGTACTTAGGAGGTTGAGACAGGAAGATCACAGGTCCGAGGCCAGCCTCAGCAACTCAGCGAGACCCTGTTTCAAAATAAAAAATAAAAAGGGACTGGAAGTGTAGCTCATAGATAGAATGTCCCTGAGTTCAATGCCCAGTACCTTCCCCCTCCCACCCCCGTCAAATAAACATGGCTCATAGGCTGAGACGGGGAGCCATTCCGATGGAGGCCAAATGCCACCCGTCCTCATCTCCATAGGGCATTTAGCACAGTAAAGCAACTTTCCATTTATTTTGCAGATTCTAATTTTTAGCTAATTATCTACCTTTACAGAAATGCCACTCCTGGGGAGAGTGGGGTGACATGCATGCTTTGGGTCTGATTTTATACCACTCTGATTGGAGCACGACAGGCAGGATTTCCTTCGAGTCCCTGTGCAGACTACAGCACCTGGTCACCTGCCACCATGACTCTCCACCTGGCCCTGTCTTAGGCCTGCAGGGCTCTCGGTTGGCGGCCCCTCCTCCCCACCAGCGCCTGCCACTGCATGGCCACTGCAGCCCGTGTCTCTCAGCCAAGTAGGTGACCCGCCAGGGAGTGACCCGTACTCGCCCCTGCCCTGACAGGCATATGGGGCCTCCTTCCAAGGGGAAGGAACTCTTGGATTGGAAATAGGAAAAATTGCCATTTTCTCAGCTGCCAACACAGCAGAGAAATGATCTCAATTTTCTGTGGCTGTGCTCGGCAGGAGAAAAACCGCCATCAGCCAACCCATGCATGAGAGGTCTGAAATGCGGGGACAGGATGCTGTTGCTGGGGGAAGTGGGGGACTGGTGAGCGGGGAGCGCTGGGCTGTCAGCCCCCCAGCTCGGATCAGTCAGTCTCCTCAACTTCTAGCCCCCATTAACCATGTACCTGTGTTGGAGAACCACTGAACTCGCTAGTGGTCCTAATAGTCACCTATTACTGAGCACCTACTGAGTACCTGCACACTGAACTGGGGGCTGGAATCACCCCCTTGGAGCCAGCAGAGGACCCCGATCTGTCTCTTCCTCCACTCTCACCCACCCTCACCCTTTCCCTGCACACAGCTCTTAAACCAAGCTGCTTGGCTTCATTAATTCCTATGTGATCTTGGGCAAGTTACTTAGCCACTCTGCGCTTCGGAACAGTTCCAAATACTTCGGCAATATTTGGAACTGCCCTCATTTGCAAATGACTATAAAAGTGCCCCACTTACAGGGTGGTTGTGATGATTCAATGATTCGTGACATGTCAAATACTTAGCATCACACCTGGCACCTAGTAACCGTGCAAAACTGACTGTTGTCAATAGCACTGCTACTCATTTTATTAGCACATGCCAGGCTCCGCGTGGAGTGTAAAGATGAAGGGATCATGGCGCCTGTGTCCCACGAGGCATTTCTAACGTGCTGTCCTAGGGAGATGCACCATGTCTGCAGAGATTGCAATCAAGTGCAGTCGTAGGCGCTTTGGAAGGCCCGCAGAGTGTTGTGGAGGAAGAGGGGAAATCTCACAGCTGTTTAGAGGCATGAAGGAGGCTTCAAGGAGGAGGTATCGCTTCAAAAGCCCTCGACCAATTTGCTTCTGAAGACGAGTCAGTCAGCATCTCCTGTGTCTGACACTCTCCAGGGGACAGAAGCAGACCAAACATGGTTCCTGGCCTTAGCATTCAGCATCCCGGTGGGATGCAAGGGCTGCCTGTGACAAATACAGACTACAAGGCTGCATGCGAGGTGTACATGGTTGTAACTCTTTACCTGGATGATCTCTTAGGACCTGTCAGAACTGAGACCCATTGTTCCATGGAGTTCTAGGGAGCCATTGAACACTATGGAGGGAGGGCATAGCATGGCCGAAACACGACTCTCCACAATTATTAGGTCAGGGGGCAATTTGCAGCTTGGTGTGATGTTGAAGGAAGCTGTTGGAGCTGCTGCTCTGGCAGCGGGGGGAGGGGGTGTCTTGGGATAGGAAATGACTATGAGAAGCCATCCAAGGTACCCCACATGGCAAAGAGCCCACCTTTAGAACCGGAGGGACAGAGCTCAGGGTGAGCACTGTCTCTGCCACTTACAGCAACTGACATCTCTTCTTGGTGTCCACCTCTGTGAGCCTGGGTGGCAGATGGATGGTGGGGAACCTGCCGCGGGAAGGCCCAGTGTTTGGAACTGCCCTTATTATTTTAGCAGCCAGGACTTGGAAAGCAGAAAGGACTTGCCTGCCATTCACTGCCAGTTCCAACCCCCTGCAGGTGCAGGGTGGAGTTATTCTGCCAGGAGACCTGGAAACAGTGGCCCGAGAGAGACACATATTCTTCCTCACTCCCTTTCCCTCTTCCCTTCCCTTCCCTTCCCTTCCCTTTCCTTTCCTTCCTTCCTTCCTTCCTCCCTCCCTCCCTCTCTCCCTCCCTCCCTCTTTCATGTTTTGATACTGGAGATCAAACCCAGGGGTATTCTATCTCCAAGCTACACCCCTTTTCATTTTTTATTTGGGAAACAGGATCTTGCTAAGTTACTAGGAGCCTCATTAAGTTGCTGAGGCTGGCCTCAAACCTGCAATCCTCCTGTCTTAGCCGCCTAAGTGCTGTAATTACTGGTGTGTGCCAAGGTGCCTGGCTCCTCCCTCCCTCTTTTTAATGGAGCCCAGCCTCCTCACTGCACACTCAGCTGTCAGCCTGAGGCTGAGGGGGGCAGGTCCATCCAGGAGGACCTCTGGAAGGTCTCAGGAGCTTCCTGTCAGGGAACAGTGGTGGTTTGAATCCTCTCCATGCTGGGGTGAGGCTGGGTGGCCTGGGAGCGGGCACTCACCTGACTGTCTTTCTGAGCCTCAGCTTCCCCATCTGTAGCATGAGAGTGAAAGTCTCTCTGCTGCTGCATGCATGAGAGCCCCTTGTGGAAGTGCCTAGAATAAACATGTGTGCCTGCGGCAGGGGCTCAGTAAACAAAGGTTTGTTTCCATTCTTTCTAGCCTGGAGCCAGGCTCTCTGCCGGGAAGTACGTTCAGACTGTGCCAAAGGCTTCCCGGAGAGCTGTTTTTGGTGGTTGGGTTTTTGTTTTGTTTCGTCTGGGGTCTTTTTTTTTTTTTTTTTTTTTCCTTAATGCCTCCTAGCAACAAGCTCCTGGGTTTTAAGCAGCAATGGCCAGCTGCTGGCCCTCTCCCACCCTCCCTCCTGTCTTCCCTGGAAAGCAGCCTCAGGCATGGCCCCCATCCTTAGTACCTCTGCAGCCGCCAGGCAGCCCTGGGTCTGGCAGCTGCCTCGCAACACCAGGGCTGGACCTGGCTGGCTCCTGAAATTTGCATTCCCTCCATGGCAGCCCCCAAGTAGGCATAAAGGCTGCGTCCACCCCGCCAGGGCACGCAGCCTGGGCCAGTGCCGTGTCAGGTCTAGGGCCACAGGGAGTGTGACACCTGACATGGAGCCCAGGCCTCCCTAACCCTGCAGCCTGAAAGCAAGAGAGGCAGTAGCAGGCTCGGAGCCTGAGGGTCCCGGCCCAGAGACTCCTCTTCCGTTCCTAGCACGTGACCAGGCGACCACTTGCATGCCACTTTTCAGACTCAGTTTCCTCATCTGCCAACAATGGGAGGAAAGGCCCCACCCTGCAAGGTTGTCGAGGGTGGGTAGCCGAGGTTACACCCTGCCTGGCACAGTCCTGCACTGCACAAGGTCACTATAATTCTCTTTCTTTCTTCCTGCACTAGGGGTTGAACCCAGGAGCATTTCACCTCCAAGGTACACCCCCATCCTTTTTATATATTTTATTTTGAAACAGGGTCTTGCTAAGTTGCTGAGGCTAGCCTCAAACCTGCAATCCTCCTGTCTCAGCCTCCTAAGTACTTGGATTATAAGTGTTTGCACCACACCCAACTTGTAATCATTGCTTCTTGACAGTGTTGTTGGTATCAGGAATCCCCCGGGAGTCGCCTCACATAACCCTGCTCTGCCCTGAGGGCCCCCGTGCCAGCTCTCCCTCTCATGGCTCTCTCTGGAGCCTCCCAGGACAGTTTAGTATCCCTCTCTTTGAGGTCGAATTCACTGAGCTGGATCAGCGCCATCCAGCAGAAATATAACAGGAGCCATGTGTCTGGTTTAAATATTTCTAGTTATCACATGAGAACAAGCAAAAGAAACCAATGACCCCAATTTTAATAGTTTATTTTAAGCAGTACATTCAACTCGTAATTCATATGAAAAGTTACAAATGAGACAGTTTTTGAGTTCTGCTTTTCTTTCTCTTGTGCAACGTCTTGACTCCCTTGTGGATTTCAGGCTTGCTGGCAGCTCCTCTCAGTTCCAGAGGACCGTGGTCCCTTCCCTCCACAGCAGCGACCACAAGGCAGAGCAAGCACAGGGCTGGTTGCCGCCCAAGGCCCTGGGAGGCATGCTGGGCCCCAAGGCAGTGTGGCCCTGGCGAGCAGGGCCTGTGCTCCTTCCTGCAGTCCTTCCGTTCTTGAGGTCTTCCGCCCTGCACTGAGCCTGCACAGCCTTTCCCAGCCCTGGCGTGATTCAGACTGGACTCGGTGACTCCCACTCCGTCAAGCAGCTTGGCCCAGGACCAGGGAGGCTGCTTTCAACCTGTGCAGGGGAGCCCTATGGAGCCCAGGACAGGCCCCTACACCTGACTGAGAGTGAAGGCCAAAGTCCTTCTGGGGCTCACAAGGCCACCAATTCTATCCCTTTTCCCAACACTCCTCTTGGACTCCCTCCGCTCCAGTCACTCTGGTGTCTTTGCTGTCCCTAACATGTCAAGGACAGAGCCTCAGAGACCTGGCCTTGCTGTCTCTTTTCATCTCTGCTACTTCTTTTGGGTGCCCACACCCGCCCCCATGGCTCTTACCAGACTGGCCCGCCCGGTCCCCTTTGGACCCTCACTCCACTCCGTTTTCCTTCATGTGACAGATTACGTGGCTATGTGTCTGCATGTTCACCGACCCCACTCTGGAAGCCCCAGTGAGCAGGGGCTGCATCTGTTTAATTCAACGCTGTACCCCCAACACCTGAACTGGGGCCCGGCACAGAGACGCGCAGGACGTATTTATGAGATGAAAGAATGAATCATGGTGGTGGCTCCTTCCCATCCTCTGGCTCTTTCCACCCAGGGAGCCACTAGGAAGGCAGATCAGTAGCTCAACATGTGACAGGGGCCAGAGGCGCAAAATTCATTCTTCCATTCACTAACATATTGGTCTGCGAATCCAGCTGCGTGATCTTGGGGAAATTGCTGGACTTCTCTGTGACTCAGTTTTTACATTTATACAATGGCATAATCAGAATTGTTATAATGAATAAATAAATTAATGCAGGTAAAGGACTGGGAGCAGTGCTTGGCTTATAGTAAGTGCTCAATAATGGTCACTACAGTTTTATTTAGCGCATGTTTTTTAATACTTCCTCCACACCAAGCACTGTGGCAAAGACCAGGCACCTGGTGATAAAGGCACAGTTCTGAGCTGATGTGGAACAAGGATGCAAGAGGTAATGGACGCTGGGTGCCAGGACACTGGACTCACTTGGATTTTGCAGAAGGTCTGCTGTGGCTTCTGGAAGTTTTGCAGCAACACTGAATCTATGAGAACCAGCCAGGCGGACTCCAGCAGCTCCATGGAGAGACCTTTTGTCCCAGAACCTTTCCACCCACTGCTGCAGTGTGGAAAGAGTGCAGCCCAGGAGTCAGGGACACCCTGGTGGAAGTCATTTCTGCTCCCTTAGCTTCAGCCTTCCTCCCTATAAAATGGGCTAGTAATAGCACCGACACCTAAGATTATAGGGAGTTGGTGAGCTGGTATGTGTGCCTGGATGCTCAATAAGCAGGAGCTACTAATAAATAGTTGTAAGTAGGAGAGAGACTTATCACCCACATCATCAGGACCAGCCAGTGGGAGGGAAAATGGCCTGAGCCCCCTTGCCACGTGCCCTGCATGCAGCTGGTACAACGTCAGCACTGGGGAACCGCCCTGCAAACATTAGCACTCTGTGGTGCTAATGCACAATGGCACAGAGGGGATGTTCAATGAGGCAACAGCCCTAAAGTCAAAGAAATGTTCACCAAAGAAGTTAGAAGAGGATGCAAGACCCTCTCCCTGGGAACTGTTCCCTTCTTGAAGATGAAAAGATTAAGGCCTAGAGAGGGGAAGGATTTTAGATGAGCTCGCATACCAGTCAGGAGTTGCAAAGCCATGGCCAAGACCCAGGTCCCTGATTCCCAGGCCAGTAACTGGTTTTGACTGCTGGTGTTGGGAGGCGGGCCCAGCACAGCCAAGGGTCACTAGAAGGAACTGGTTGGTCACAGGTGTGGTCCCCACCTCGCTTCCTGAGGGAGTGCATATAGGGGACGTGCCCCAGCAGGCATGGTGTTTACAAGAGTAACCAGAATCGATCTCCAAAAAACACATTTAAATTCCTCTTGCCTCAGTTTCCTCTTCTATAAAATTAGGTCAGTAGTAGTTCTTACCTCATAGGATTATCATGAGAACTGAATTCTATAACCCATGTGAAGAACCTAGCCAAGTGTAGTGGAACACACTTGTAATCCCAGTATTTGGGAGGCTGAGATAGGAGTATTGCAGGTTCAAGGATGGCCTCAGCAATATTTTTGAGACCCTGTTTCAAAAATAAAAAGGGCTGAGGGTATAGCTTGGAGGTAAAATGTTTCTGGTTTCAATCCCAAGTACAAACACACACACACACACACACACACACACACACACACACACACACACACATACGCCAGGCAAGATGGCACACACCTGTAAACCCAGTACAGAACAATAGACAAGAGAATCTCAGGTTCGAGGCCAGCCTCAGCAACTTAGTGAGACCCTGTTTCAAAATAAAAAATAAAAAGGGCTGGGGGTGTAGCTCAGAGGTAGAATGCCCTGGGGTGGGGGGAAGGGAGATGAGAGAGAGAGAGAGAGGGAGAATGAGAATGAGAATATGAATATATCACCAAGAGCATGAGAAAGAACTATGGGGAAAGCTTTGCTGAATATGTGGCTAATTTTCTCATCTTACCCTCTACTCCCATCTCTATGACCCCACCCCCACTCATCCCACATCATGCACATGCACATGTGTATACACACATGCACATGCACACACAGGACCTGTGCTCCAAGGCACACAGTTAAGACCTCTGATCTCCCCAATGAAGGCCAGTTACGGCCCTGTCCAGCCTTGGAAAAGAGATTTCTCCCGTGCTGTGCGGGGTGTGGGCAGGGGCTGGGTATTTGAAGCTCAGGTTCTGGCCTCTGAAATTCCCCACCAGCAGAACCAAGGAGTATGTGTGTGAGTATGTGGGGGGGGGGCTTAACAAAGGCTCCCACCCTGCTTGATGTATGCCTGTTGTTGGATGAGGAAACTGAGGCTGAGAGGGGAAGTAGCTGTCCAGGTCACAGAGGTGGTGTGGCAAGGTGGCATTCCAGCCCTGAAGACTATCTTCCACTCTCCCCCGCCCCAACCTCCCCCCACCCCGAGTCTAAACACCTGACTGTGGAGTGTGAGTTCCAAGGCTCCTCCTCTGTCCCCCAATGTCACGGAAGAGGTGTCATGCTCTTTTGACTTGATTCCAACGCCATCAACTTAGCCCATGTATGTGCTCCAGACACAAAGGGGAAACTGAGGCATGGAGTGGCTGGCCTATCCAATGGAGCTGGCTCCCTGATTATGTGTCATGCTCCCTGCTGTACCCTTTCCCTTGGCCCCCACTCTCCTGGCCCTGGTGTGTGGAACCAGAGCCCCTCCTCCCCCCACCCCTGGGAATCCAGACTCTCCTTCCCTATATCCCTGCAAAGCTGATTTGCATAAAACCTTCCCCAATCCCTGCCTTTAAAAGTCTTCATCTTTTCTCTTCTCCCTAAACGGCCCCTAAATGATTTCTGTAAATTGCTCTAAGTAGCTCAAAAAAAAAAGAAATAATAATAACTCAGCGACTGGCTGCCTGACCGGAATGTCGATGGCTTTCCTGCCTGGCCAGAGATCCCGTCTGCTTCCCGCAGGGCATCCACCCACACCACCCCTCTGCTCCAAGGCCACAGCTCAGCCTCTGAGCCTGAGCCGGGCCTCCTCCCTCAGGCAGGGGGCTGCCTAGGGCAAAGCCGTAACCCTCATCAGGCAGGGAGCTCCTGGGGGCAGCCACATCCTCCCACCCTCTGCCTTCCCCATCACACTGGGGCTCCCCTGGGGAGAGCATGCCCCCTCATCAGTCAGGGAACACCTCCAGAGAAGACTGTGCCTCTCTCTTCAGGCTAGCAGCTTTCCCAGGAGAGGCTGTGCCTGCCCCAGGGGTGGGGGATTCTCCCCAGGCAGGGCTGGGGGGACTCATGAAGCCCCTCCAATTCTAGCTTTCCTCCTCCTGCATCCATCCTTGCAGAGCCTGCTTCTTTCAATCCAGCTTATAGGTCGAGGCCCTAACTCCTAGTCTAAGATCTCATTCATTCATTCATTCATTCATTCATTCATTCATTCTATAATGCTTTCCTGAACACCTTCTGTGTGCCAGACACTGACTGGATACATGTGCTTCTGCAGATTCTGCCCTTCTGTGGAGCTCCTGCAGCCAGGGGCCCCAGATGTGACCCTGGTTCTCCCAGGGCAGGGCATCAGCTAAGGGCCAGCACTGAGACAGCATCCCCATGATCAGGAGCCACCATGACCTTTATGACCCTGGCCTCTTTTCAGTGTGGGTCAGGGAGGGGCATGTACCAGAGCACAGGCCAGAAGTGGGAGGTCTCACTAGCTTTGTGGAGGGAAGTGCCTTCTCTGGGACCCTATTTGGGCCCATCCCCCCCTCAACCTGCACCCTTGCTTCCCTCCACACCTCCTGCCTGTGGAGGTCTGGAGGCTGAGAGGAGGAGACCTCCACTCTAGCAGCCCAGCCCCTAAAGTGACCAGGTGGCTATGAACTAGTCCCTTCCTGGTTCTGGGCCTCAGTCTCCATGTCTGAAATGTGATAGGGTTGGGTGAAATCGGTGGTTCTCTAAAGTAATTTTAGCCAGAGTAATATAATATGTAATACATCATAATATATTTATATAATACATGCAGGTAATATATGCTACAGAGGAAAGCAGAGCTGGGGGTTAAAGGGGAAAGTGGAGGTGCCACCTTCCCCTGAACCCCAAGGTGGCCCTTGAGACACCCCAGGAGCTCAGCTGGCAAGCTCTTCCTCCCTCCCAAGGCACTGGGCCGTGCTGTTGGTAAGGGACAGTCCCATACCTCTGCCCCCTATTCCTGCAGCCCCACTCTGTTTTCCAAGGAGGAGAAGAACTGGTTCTTGCCTGGGCACCCCGTACCTCCTGGGGCTGCAGGATGAGTCCAGCCCCATCAGAGATGCTGGGGATGGGGACACAGCAGCCGGGGCCACCCAGGCCAGCCTGCCCGCCCTGGACAGAAGGCAGGGCTGTTCCACATGAAGCCTGTTTGTCATCCTCTGTATACTTCCTTTGATGTGCAGGAGGAGGAAGGAGGAGAACAAACACAGACACAGCCCTCTGCTCCCTCTCGCATTTAATTGGAACCCAATTAAGTGAATAATTGTTACAAATGTGGAATTACCTTCCACCAACGTGGAGATGTGGGCCTGTGCTCAGCATGAGCCAGGCTAGGCTAGGCCCTGGCCGAGCAGCTTCGGATCTCCGCAGGGTGGACAGGTGTGGACCTGCAGAGTCCTGCGCCCTCCTGCTCCATGCTGGGAGATCCAGGCAAGCCCGCTACAGCCCCTACCTTTCTGCTGCCAGCCCCTAGCCTCCCCTCAGGTCCTCCCCCGCCACACTTTCTTCACCCGGGGTGTGCACACAACCAGTCCGGAGCTCACAGTTACTTGCTCCTGGGAGCTTGTCCAAGCCCAGACAGGTACAAATAAGTGGCACACTTATGAAATCAGTAGAGGCACAGATGTGGTCCCAAGGAGAAACAGAAGGAGGGACCCAACTGGAACATTACAAGCCTCAGGCAAGAATCTAGATGGAGTGGGAGCAGGTTCAGGGACCGTCCAGAGCGGGTCTTTTATGACAAATCAGAGGTAGAGGTTTCTTCCCAGCAAGAGGGTGCATAGAGAATCAGAGCGTGGAAGATGAATTACTCACATTAGGGAGCACCCTAGAAAACTGTAGAAGAAGCACCCCTCCACGGGCACTTGCTGATGGTGCTCAGTCCCCACGTCCCCCAGGCCAGTGGTCAGTGGCACCATCATGGGGTACATCCTGTCCCCATCACGGTGGTGGTTTGTCTGAAAGTGGCCTCTGCAGTTGGACTTCTGGAGTATACAAACCTCAGCACATGCGGCATGAGTGGCTTCTGCGGCCACTGTGCCATGGAGGGGGAAGACATGGATTTTGATAATCTGTGGATTCAGGAGAGGAACACTTTTGCACAAAATAGAATAGGTCAGATGTGATTTTCAATACTGGCTATACTCCAAGGAGCATTTTTTTAAACACTGGCATCTGAGTCCCAACCTAGAGAGTGTGAATTTGCTCCCAGGTGATTCTGATGGGAAAGTGAGGTAGAAACCCAGGGCCAGAGACAGTCTCCCAGATGTGCAGAGGGGGTAGGTGAAGTGGGACCACCCAGACCTTCTGAATTAGGATGGCAAGGGGTTCAGGGGGGCTGGGGACCTGTATTGTATAAAGCTTCCTGGCACTAGGGTCGGTGTAAGGAGGTTCCCCAATGCTGGGGCCCAGGCAGCAAGGGGGACCTGGAGGCCCTGGGGTCAGCAGATGGGGCCTTGGGAAGGAAAAGGAATGTAGAAAGTGAGTTAAAGTGGGGCCTGTTTTTAAGTGACTTGGAGGGAGACTTTTCAGTCCCATTCCTCTCTCTTTCTCTGCCCCCCTCTTCCTCCCTCCCCTTCCTCCCGTTCTGGGACCCAGAACTCAAGGTAACTGTCCAAGAACACTCTTCAGTCTCACTGTGCACATATTAGAGGTTCAAAAATATTTACTGAACGAATTGTGGGTAAAATCTATTTAGTGAAGTAGGCCAGCCTGAGAATAGAAATACTACTAGGTACTACACATTAATCTGAAAGCCTGAAATCTGAAATGCTCCCAGTTCTAAAGTTTTTTCTGAGCACAGACATGTCACGGCAAGTGGAAAATATGGCACCTGACCTCGTGATGTCCGGTCACCGTCAAAATGCAGGTGCATTCACGAGTACATTCAGGCTGTGTGTGTAAGATGCATGTGAGACATAAGTGAGTTTTGTGTTTAGACTTAGGTCCTACCACTAAGATAGCTCATTATGTATGTACAAATATTCCAAACTCTGAAAAAAATCTAAGCACTTCTAGTTCTGAGCATTTCAGATGAGGAATCCTCACTCTGGACTCTCCTGGTGACTCCTTGTACTATTGTCTCTGTAAACATGTTCAAATCTGTTTCCACATTCTAAAAGCCCATTTCGGATGACGTTGAACCCAGGAGTGTTCTACCTCTGAATTATACCCGCGGCCCTTTTTATTTTTTATTTTGGATCAGGTACTCCTTAAGTTGCTGAGGCTCATCTCAAAATTGTCATTCTCCTGTCTCAGTCTCCCAAGTACTGGGATTACAGGCGTCCACTACCATGCCTGACTTCTAATGAGCTTTTGATAAGCAGCCCATGCTAGAACAATACATGTGTACAACATGGAGTGTGTGTTTGTGTGTGTGTGTGTGTGTGTGTGTGCATGTTCTCACACTTGTGTGAAAGAGACAGAGGGATGTTCTGCTTTCAATGAACCTAGCAGGGGCCATACCCTCAGGGGTCAGACCTGAGGTGTCATTCAGGCACCTGTGTTCAACCTGGTTGAATGTTTATACGGAGGCAAAGTATCTGGTAGTCAGAAGGAGGACTGAGTGGCCACTGAGAGAAGTACTGAGGGAGGGATCCTGGGCAGGCAGAGCCGTAGGCCAGGAGAGTCAGGTGTTGGAGTGTGTCCCTGGCAGAGCGGGGCCCAGGGAGGAGCTGGAAGGTACACAGAGCATTGGGGCACTTTTCACTTGGCCTGTGGGAGCCCGCAGGAACAGCAACTGCAGATCAAACACTCCAACAGGAAATGGATGGGTGCAGCTGGGGAGGAGGATTTGAGAGGGAGGTCACTGGGAGTCTGAGCGCCTCAGCCTGCCCTGCTCACCAGGCCACTTGGAGTGGAGGAAGGAGGTCTCCACCAGGAGTGCACAGAGACTGGGGGGCGTGGGGTGGATCCTGGCCTTCCTGCTGTCTTGAGGCACAAAATCTTGGCAGGAATGGCTGACAATAATCCTGGGAGAGTGTAACCAGAGCTTGCGTGCTCTAAAGGTTTTCAGTCCCCACTGCCCTGACCCAGCACTGGTGAGGGAGGGGAAGAAGAGTGGAAACAAGGTGTATAAACCAGGTGTGGTGGTGCACACCTGTAATTCCAGTACTAGAGAGGCTGAGACAGGAGGGTCACAGGTTCCAGGCCAGCCTCAGCAATTTAGGCATATTCTGAGTAACTTAGTGAGACCCTATTTCAAAATACATAAAATAGGGCTGAAGGTGTAGCTTAAAGATAGAATGTCCCTGAGTTTAATACCTATTACCAAAAAAAAAAAAAAAGGAGCAGAGGAGTGGTCCCCAAGGTCCTGGGGAGCCTGCCTTCCCACCCACCTCTGGAGAGCCCAGGAGGAGAAGGTCCCCTGGTCAGCAGACCACTCTGCTCAGGAATGCATCCCTCTCCCGGGGTGGGGGGCTGCCATTGACTCACAATAAGGCGCTTGAGGTCTCTGCTGAAGCCTGACTGTCAGCTTGGTGGGGAGCACTGGACTGTCGCCAGAAGCTGTCTTTGTCCCCAAAGTCCTCACCCTGCTTCCGGTGGACGGAGGACACCAGAGAGGCTGCCATTCACAGGGGAGATGACCCTGGTGACCTTGGAGGAGGGGGCTGTCCCTGACCACACAGGGTGGCAGTGATTAAGTGCACCAGCAGCTGGGCCACTGGGGCCCTCCCTGCCGCTAATTTGGGTCAATTAAACCAATTTGTCTTTGTTGACTGGAAGTCTCTTTCCTGTAATGGCTCTGGCCCCTGTGGGGCCTGGGGGGCAAAGAGGAGGAGGAGGCAGTCCCCTGAGAACAAAGCCGCCTCTACCTCCCCACTCCAAGCCAGGGTCCTCCTGACCCTTGTGACCCCTCCCATTGTACTGGAGTCCTCCACAGCCCCTGCAGCTGGTCCAGGGTTTGCCTCATTCCACAGAGGAGCAATTAGGGCCCTGAGTCAGCGGAAGAGGAGGGACCTGACCCCAGCATTAGGACTCCGGGGCCAGTGCTCCTCTGTCCGTACCATTTGGCCACTGTTTCTGGGGCCTGTCCCAGGGAGCCCAACTGCCATGCCCCTGGGGGTTCCAAGGAACACAGTTTGAAAACCACTTCCCCAGACTCGACCTTACACTAAAGAAAGGGAGGGAGGAACCACACTTCTGCTTGGCCTCCCAGCCTTCCGGAAGGGACAATCCGCTGCCTTGCATCTGGGCCTGCTCTAGAACGTCCCCTGGGTTTGGCAAGCACAGGTCAGAGGCCAGACTGACACGGCCCTGTCCACTCTCTTTTGAGCTAGGGCAAGTCCTTCCCTTCTCTGGGCCTCAGTTTACCATCTCTAGTTCCATGGAGAGGGAGCAGTTTGTTCTCTCTCCCACACCTAGGAGATGGAGCACTCCCTCTCTGTCTCCACTCTGGACAGGTGAGAGCAGGGACAGGTGATCACATTGAGAGAATGGCAGAGACCAGGAAGATCCAGAGCTCCCCTGTGTCCTCTGCAGAAGGCTGCATCATGGCCAGGCATGGTGGCACATACCTGTAATCCCAGTATTTGGGAGGCTGAGACAGGAGGATCACATGTTTGAGGCCAGCCTCAGAGGATCACATGTTTGAAGCCCTCAGCCACTTAATAAGATCTTGTTTCAAAATAAAAATTAAAAGAGGGCTGGGCATGTAGCTTGGAGGTAGAATGCCCCCAATATGGGCTTAATCCCTAATACAATGAAGGAAGGAAGGAAGGAAGGAAAGAAGAAAGGAAGGAAGGAAGGGAGGGAAGGAGGGAGGGAGAGAGCATCCCCCAGAGCCAATCTGGCAGAGAGAGGGTATCTCCCAGGTGTTTGGCTGAAGGAGTGATTTCTGGGTGGAAGAGAATCTGGAAGAGGGCACGGCAGGCTCCGGGCTTCCCTTTCGACCCCACAGGATGGCTTCCTCAGCTGCTTGTGACCAAGGGAAGTCTGAGCAGGATGGGAGCAAGTGGGCTGCCACTGCACGGTGGGTGTGGGACCTCCCTGCAGGTCTTCTGGAAGTGCTAAGCACCAGAGCCAGCCGCGCCAGACTAGTGCTGGCATGGCCTCCTGGTGGTC
This sequence comes from Graphiurus murinus, assembly GCA_004027655.1. Classification (NCBI taxonomy): domain Eukaryota; kingdom Metazoa; phylum Chordata; class Mammalia; order Rodentia; family Gliridae; genus Graphiurus; species Graphiurus murinus. Next base: position 6,088 of record PVLC010014017.1, on the reverse strand, counting down.
TCCTAGTGTTAAGTCTCTTGTGTGCTCACAAAGCAGGACGAGATAGTGGGGGGTCAAGTTGCAGGATGGTGACAGTAGAGGAGACCCTGGCCCCCCAGGCTCCACTTGGGGACGGTGACCCCACACTCCCCAGCCATGGGTGGTGGAGCCCAGGGCAGGGGTTGTCTGGGCTGCAAGAGACCCAAGGGAGGAGCTGCTCAGGTGGGGGACACTGAGGTCCAGATGCTTCCTGCCCACTGTGCAGATGTGCTCCACGGAGGCTGGCTGACCGTTCCCAAGCCCAGCCCAGCGCTGCCTTCCTAGTCACGCTAAATAAACCCCTGTGCTGTGCCAGGACTGTGCAGCGGTGGCTCCTGCACAGGGACCCCCAGACGGGAACAGCGAGGCCGAGGGCACCTGGGTTGGACCTTGGAGGGTGTGACCTGTGGCTTGAGCCTCTTCTAGCCAGCTCTTTCCTCTGCCTGTCCCTGGGCCCCAACCCTGTCTCCCCAGGCCCTCTGCGGCTCCTCTTCAGTGCCCTTCCCTCACCTGCTGTCTCTGTAGGTCATCCCACAGGTTTTTCATTACGGTCTTTGCCCTTCACCCACCAGGCCTGGCCCCCATTTGTCTCCTGCCTCACACAGCAGGGCCACCCTCCTTCCATCTAAAGACCAAACAGGAAACCTACCTGTCCTCCCGCCCCACAGCTGGCCCAAGTGTACCAGGAGACAGCAACAGAGCCACCCACTCAGTGCCCAGCACTGATCTGTGGGTTTTGCAGTTGAATTCATTTAATCCTCAGGACACCAATTTGCAGGCCAGGGGGAAAGGGAGGGGGTTGTAACTTGCCCAAGGCTGCACAGCCCTGGTAAGTGTGGATCCAGGACCAAGTGCAGGCAGACTGACCCTTGAGTATGCACTCTTCAGAATAACCCTCTCAGTCTCAGTACTTGGGAGCCTGAGACAGGAGGATCACAGGTTCGAGGCCAGCCTCAGAAACTCAACAAGACCCCTTAGCAACTTAGCAAGACCCTGTTTCAAAATTAAAGGGCTGGGGGTATAGCTCAGAGGTGGAAAAACCCTGGGTTCAATTCCCAGTATCGAAAAAAAAAAAAAAAGAATGACCAAATGGCCATCTCCCTTCTCAGGAAGGGTCCTGTCCTCCCTCACTGCCATTACCCTGAACAGGACCCACACCTCTCCCCTGGACCGTGCCTCACACCTTGAATGCCTCTCCAAGAGCGCTCTTCCCAAAGGACAATTGGACAGGTCACCACCAGCCCCTGTGGAGGGGGAGACCCTCGCAGCTCCTGGGGGGGAGGATCCAGGCTCCTATAGACTGGCCTCACCCATTCCGTGTCCCCGCCTTCTCCACTCTTCCCCCAAACACATCGGCACTGGCTCCCCCCACGCAGGTGACGGCTGGTGCCTGAACTCACTGAGCCCAAGGTCCCAGGCTGTCAGTCTGACACCCCCACCCCCACCCCCACTCTTCCTGGAAAATTCCTACTCAGTTTCCCTGCTGAGGTCGCTGCACTTCAGGCCAAAACCAATTGTGACTTCTCTGTGTCCCACGTGGCGCGCAGTATAAGCCCTTGATGGACAGAATAAAGGGGCGAATGCACTTTGAGGAAGCCCAAAGTCTAATGAGAACGATTTATTACCAATAGCAACTGCTACTGTTTATTACCAAGCGCTTCTTCTGCCCAGGCCCCATGCGAAGGGCTCACATTTCATCCGCAGCCCCATGAGGTGGATGCAACTATGGTCAGCACTTCAAAGGACCGGTGGCTGCAGCTCAGCAAGGTTAAGCAACTTGCTCAAGGTCACACAGCTGGAAAGAGGGAGGACTGGGATTCAATGGCAGGTTGATGTGAGTCCAGAAGGGGCTCCTGCCTGAGACCCGGTGGTCCAGACCTGCTCAAGGCAGCTGACCCTGGCAGATTAGAAGGCTGCAGCGCACCAAGAGGGATGTGCCTGCTTCTACTCCCTAAAGAGTTGCTTGTATTTCCTATTGTGATCGGCCATGAAGCCCACGTGAGCACACTCAGGTCCCTTGTCCCCGACTGTCACATGGGCAATTGGGGCCCTCAGAGTATGAACGGTGTGAGAGGCAGGCTCAGCCCAGATTTGAGGAACTGGTGATTCAAAGCCAGGCCCAAAAAAGGCGTCTGCTTTTGGAAGGAGGGGGTCATGTGTACTCTGTGTCCCTGTCTCCGCAGGTGTGGGCCACCCCCCGAGCCAGCTTGCTCTAGATGCCCTCATTCTTGCAGCGGCCTGACCTGGCCCTGTCATCCCTCTTGGGCTGCAGACAAACAAGGAACTTCTCTGTGATTCTCCTAGGCTATGGCTTTGCCTGTGGGTGCAGGAAGAGCCGAGATGACCCCTCAGAGGTCTCTGGCCAAGGCTGGGATTCCATGCATCCTAGGAAAGATAAGCTGTTGCCACGAAAATGCCACACAATGGTCCCTTCTCCAAATTTCATGGCCTAAACAATGAGAATTTAGGCCAACGAGTCGGCTAGGCGGCTGGGCCTTGGCTATTCCAGGCCTGGTTTCTCTGGCTGGACTCCCAGACACTGGTTGGGTCTTGGTCTGTCTGCATGTCTTCCATCCTCTTTGCAGTCCCTGTTTGAGGTGTATTCTTCTCTTGGCAAAAAAGCCCCATAATGCAAGCATTGTGCAAGCATTTTCCATACCTTTCCTGTGCGCTGTGGGCTAAAACTTCATTAGCAAAAGCAGGTCCACGGGCAAGCCTGGTCAGGAGGAGGGACAGAGTCTTCCCTCCACAGGGCAGGGTCTAGCTATAAACGTGTCCCGCTACTGAGTCCCCAGGCACTGAAGAATTGGGGACACTGGTTCAGTCTACCCCCTCACCCCAAGAACCAGGAGGCCCAGAGGTCAGAACTGAAGGGGGCCTGAGAGGCCACAGGCACAGGAACTGAGGCCCAGGGACAGGAAGGGACAAGCCCAAACTGCACAGCCAAGGCCGAGTCGAACAGAGGTCCAGCCAGTATGCTCAGGCTCTAGATCTGTTCTACCACATGGCTCTGCCTCCCCCCCGCCCCCCACCCCAGGACTGCTCAGGAGCCCAGCCCCTTGGAAAGGGTGCCAGCCTCTATTCCTGCTGTGGTCTCCTGCCAAGCAGGCGACCGGGCTGCCTGGGGCTGGGAGCAGTGTGCTTCCCCTGTGCGAGGCAGCTTCCCATGCATAACAAATGCCTGAGATAATCAACTATGACAACAGGTTTACATCAGCTCACAGTTTGGGAGGTTCCAGTCCATGGTCGGGCAGACGTATTGCTTTTAGACCTCCGTCCGCATGTTGGGGACAGCCCATCCTGGCAGGCAAGTATGGCTGAGCAGATCCATTCCCCTCAGGGCCAGAAAGCAAAAGAGTGGCAGAGGAAGGGGATGGGCCCCCTGCTCCCCTTGAGAACACCCCAGCCCAGTGATCTGGCCTCCTCCCACTAGGCCCTGCTTCTTTTACTTTGTGGCACTGGCAATTGAACATGGGGGTGCTCTACCTCTGAGCTACACCTCCAGCCCTTTTTGTTTTGTTTTGTTTTTTTTTATTTTGAAACACAGTCTCACTAAGTTACGATGTGCTGGCCTTGAACCTGCAACCCTCCCATCTCACCCTCCCAAGTACTGGGATTACAGGTGTGTGTCACTGCGCCTGGCTTAAGCCCTGCCTCTTAAAGTTTCCTCCACCTTCCAACAGCACCAAGCTGGGGACTAAGTCTTTAACACATGGGGACATCCTGGATCCATACTGCAGAGCAACCCACTATCCCATGACCTCCCTTAATAGGCAGAGACATGGCTGTTTGAGTTTCTTCAGCTCAATCCCACTTCCCCCCACCTGGCTGCACCTGCCCTGCCCAAATGAAGCACAGGTCCCGTCCTCCCTTTTGGCTTCCCTTCCTCCCCACAGCCTTAGCAGTGACTAAGGCTGGCAGCCTCACAGAATCTCCACTGGAAGGTCATCCAGACCAACCTCTGCCCATGCAGAGTGCCCTGGGCAGCATCTCCGTCGGAAATCAGCAAGCTTCAAGTGGCTGGGGTCCTCCCAGGGGCAGAACTCTCTACCCTACAAGGAAGCCTCTTCTACTGCTGGGCAGCTCTGACCCCAAGAAATGACTAACATCTTTAGTTCCAGAGGTGCCTCCCTCAAAATCCCATCCACTGATCTAATACAACCAATATGTAGGGAAGTCTCATTGGCTGGAGACTGAGGATACAGTGATGGGAGTCCCTGTCCACCTTGTCGAGGTACCCTCAAACCACAGGCAGACAAGGATGGCAATGTGGGTGCAAGGTGACAGTGTCCGATTGTCCTGTGTAGGACCCCCAGCCTTCTCAAGGAAGCCCTGTTCCTCTGTTCACAACACCTGACACTAAGTGTGACTTTTTTTTTTTTTTTTTTTTTTTTTGCGGTACTGGGGATTGAACACAGGGGCATTCTACCTCCGAGGTACACCCCCAGCCCTATTTTTTATTCTTTATTTCGAAACTGGGTCTCACTAAGTTGTGGAGTGCCTCACTAGGTAGCTGAGGCTGGCCGCGAACCCGGATCCTCCGTTCTCAGCCTCCCGAATGCTGGGATTACAAGCGTGCGCCACCACGCCCGGCTGTTTTTTTTTTTTTTTTTCATAACAAATAATTCTCCATGCTTCTGTAGACACCGTGTGAGTGCTCTATAATTCGATCCAGTTCTTATGCTAACTGCCTGGGGCTCGGGCAGACCTCACAGATTAAGGGCCTCATCCCACAAGGCTGCCCCTTACTTCAGAGGCTAGTTGCAAACAAGTGGGGTGCCTGGGGGACCCACACTTCTGTCCAACGTGGCTATAATGACTCCCTCCTCAGGTTCAATAACTTGCCTTGAGAACTCAAGGAAACCCTGCTTACTATTACTTATTTATTAGAAAGAATGTTATGAAGGATACAAATGAGTAGTCTGATAAAGAAGCACATAGAGTGAGATGAGGAGGGGTCTGTCCCAAGCGGAGGAGCTCTGTCCCTATGGAGTTTGGGGTGCACCAACCCAGAACCTCCCCAGCCCTGCAGTATAGGGGTTTTATGGAGGTTCCCTTACTTAGGCATGATTGATTACATCATTGGTCATTGATGATCAATTCAATCTTCAGCCCTTGACTCTGTCCAGCCACATGGTCGGTTCCCCTGGCAACCAGAGCATCCTCCAAGAGTCATCTCATTAGCATAAATTCAGGGATGGTTGAACGGGACTTGTCATGAATATCAAAAGATGCTCCTCTCACCCTATCCATTCAGAAATTTCAAGGATTTTTGAAGCTCTGTGTCAGGAAAAGAGACAAAGACCAAATGTGTATTTCTTATTATATCACACTTATCACCCCTCCCCAGGACACCTTGCTGGTGCTTTGGTGGTAGACCCAGGTGTGAATTCCAGATCTGTGATCTTGGATGCAGCTGAGCTGCAGTGGCCTCTGGGTAAAGCTGAGATGCTGGGTAAATTCTCTGGTGGGAGAAGGGAAGGTGGAGGACCTGAAGCACCAGTATGTGCCAGAGCTCAGTGACGGGTGGTGTTGTCTTGTAACCATCCTTAATGATGTACCTCAGGATGAAGTCGGCATTTAGCACGGCCACACTGATGTTAAACTTTGACCTTCTGAGCGGGACCTTCCCCACCCCAAGCGGGAGTCCACAGAGAACACTGGGCCCGTGGCTCTGCTGCCTTTCTGTCTCTTCCTCTTAGAACTGAGGAGCGGAGGTGCCTGGCAACAAGACCCAGCTGCGGGCCTTTCAGAACACATCAGAGTTATCTTTTTAGTGGAGATGGGGGAGCAGGTGGTCTCAGCACTGAAGAGGAAGGCATCTGCCTTTGTGTGGCCTCTTCCAGAATCAGAGGGCTACAGGGAACCTCGAAAATGTCTAGCCGAATACTCCAGCTGATGTTTGGAGTCAAGAGGGTGAGGACGGTAAAAACATGACAGAAATCCTATTTCCCATCTGGTACTCATGGCAAACATCATTAATCAGTTGTGGCTCTCTTCATCCCTGGAGTTGGGAATCAGGTCTCAGATGGCCCTCATCTCGGACTCCTTGGCATGAGACAAAAAAAAA